>JAVXUP010002997.1:0-93267 GCA_033070095.1 Escallonia herrerae | reverse complement strand
GTTGCATATTGTTGCATACTTTAAGTGGACTTTTTCTTTCAAGTAGTAGCGGATTGTGTTGTGCACTTTATAGGCAAAGCATAATAGGTTTCCAGTCCATCTTCTTTTGAAATTATATTAACTCACCTGATACATTAGAGTGTATCAACTGAAGTATCAACTCACCTGAAATTACACTCTGATGTATCAACTTACCTGATACATTAGAGTGTATTGAACTAACTTCTTCTTGGCAAAACTGCATTGAAAATGACAGTGTAACTGCCAAGAACTATTGTAGATAACCTATGTCATTTGAGATTGTAAAGCAATAGTCTCAAAATAGAAAAGACCGAAAAGATCTATCCTAGCTAAGTGCCTTGCTTTCAGAATATTCAAGGTACAAACTATTCATGTGGCAGATGGCAATTTATATACTTTCTTTGCAATTGGTTCACTACAAGAAAACAGGGTTTTAGCGACGGGGTAATCCGTCGCTAAAAGCCAAAAATCCGTCGCTAAAAGAATTAGCGACGGATTCACCGTCGCTAAATATCCCTCGTATAAAAGCCCGTCACTAATAGTTTAGCGACGGAATTTTTAAATCCGTCGCTAAATATGTCATTTTTACCGACGGATTTATTTTAATTAGCGACGGATATTCCGTCGCTAATTATATTCTTTAGCGACGGATTTATATTTTTGAGACGGAATATTCCGTCGCTAAATAACTGATTGTAGGAATACTTTAGCGACGGAATTAATCCGTCGCCAAAAGTCAATTTTTTTTTTGAATTTTTTTTTTATTTTTCAATTACCCAGACCTGTAATACAATTTTCAAATCTCAACAACAACGCGCAATAATCAATACAGAAAGAAATATATATAATCAATTATAAAAAAATTTATAATAAAAAAAATTCATATATGTACAAGCCGGGAACCGGATATAGCCGGTTAGGAGAGGGGAGAAGAGTACAAGCCGGGCACGGGGGGGGGGGGGAAGCTAGGAACGGGCACGGGAAGGGGCTCATCAGGGGTTCCCGAGTCCCGGATCTGGATCCTGCTGATCCGGGGCCGGGCGGCCTGTCCAGCAGTGCCCTGCTCCCTGATCATCCGGCACACCACTGTAGCAATGCGCTGGATCTCCTCGTCGTCCAACTGAGGCCGAGGAGCCGGTGTCTGTGGAGGGGCAGCAGGGGGTGAGGACGCTCCTATCACGGCACGAGCAGTCGTGCTAGGCAGGCCGCGTATGCGGCCTTTCGGCCGATTCACGACCTCCGGCGTATCCAGCCATCGCTTCAACCCCCCAGTACTCGCAGCCGTACTAGTGGACGCTGATGGCTGTCCGGACTGCTGCTCGGACCCCCTTAGCTGTTCATACGAGGCCTGCAAAAATAGTGGTTTAACGATATGTTAGGGCATTAATTAACGAAACAGACATTGAGGATAGAAAGAAAAAACATTAACTTAAATAAATTGACTCACATCGATCCGCCGGGCAATATCTGAAATATAGTCGCCCGCCCGGTGCGTCTCGTCCTTGTCCTTCTTCCGCACGTGCGTCTGATTATAGGTCAGAGCTATGACCTCATCCTCCTCCAGATCCGGGTGCTCGACCGCGTTCATGTGTCGGACGATGTCGTGTGGCACCGACCCCCCCGTGTGCGTCGGATCTCTGTTCTGTCTGTTCTCAGCCCCGCTCTTACTCTTGGCGTCCCAACCTGGATCCGCAGCCCACCGATCTATCATCTCCCCCCATACACGGTGAGATATCCAATGTGGGGGATATCTCGCCATCTCCGTCATCGGGGCACCCGCGGGCAGCGCCTTCTTCGCCCGGTCCCGTGCATCGTGGAGCCATCGGCGGTAATTCTTGCCGATGTAGGCAAAGAAAGCCTGCTGCCCCAGTACCTGCTGCTGAGGCGTGTCAAACGTGAACCCCTCCTGTAAGGCATTCAATAACACAAATTAACAACATAAAACAAACTGTAATTTAACATTTACTAACGCTGAAAAAAATACTTCACCGTACCAGCCACTCCTCCCATAGGGCCTCCCTCGCAGCGGCATCCCAGTCCTTCCAGTACAGGCGTGGCTCGAAGAATCGGCCCTTCACAAGAACGCCGATCTTCGTCCTCGCAATATTCTCCAGGATCCTGCCAAAGAAGTAATTAAATTAATTAATACAGTTCAAATATAAATTAACACCCCAAAATTTTAAACATAAGGCATGGGGTGATATTTTTAGTACTTACAGGCCCTCCTGCGTGAGCGTAACTCTCTGTTTACGCTGGGGGTCGATGCGTACCCCGCGTGTCGGACCATGGCCTCGTCGAGATTCTACAAAACACAGACATTAATACAGTTCAAATATAAGGCTAGCGAAAATGTACGAAACACCGTTATCAACTATACCTGAGGTAGAACCCACAGAAGATGGAGAATGCACGCGCGTGTGGGATGAATCTGCGTCGGGCTGGGGCGACGGCTCGAGCTGGGGCTGGGGCGATGGCTGGGGCTGGGGCGACGGCGATGGCTGGGGGGACGGTGACGGCGACGGCTGGGGCTGGGCCCCCGATGGCTGTCCGCGATCACTCTGTGCCTCGTCATCAGTAGGCAATGACGAGGTGGGACTAACCGGGGAGGAAGCAGCTTGGCGTCCAGCCCGGCCACGAATAGCCCGTATCCTATCCATATCTGACTTCATATAGATTATATACAAAGACATTAACACGTGAAAAACAATAATTTAGGCATAAATCATCATCGGCACTATATATATATATATGAACGGATGTGCAAAAAACACATCAATAAACACCAAGTTCTAAAATGTTACTACATTTTTCCCGTGATGTTACAACATTACAAGTCAATCATTTTCAGTTTGCGAATCATCTTCATCACTTTCGTCGTCGCCCTCTTCTTTGTGGGACTCGTCGTCCTCTTCATCTTCTAATTCATCCTCTTCATCAGTAGACTCGGTCACATCATCTCCAACACTTTCAACATCTTCCGCGTCATCATCTACGACTTCTTCTCCCACAAGAAGTGTTGTTGGAAGAGGAAGATCGTCCTCCTCGTTGTTGACCTCAACAGGGAACAAGACACGTGGTTGGTCGGCTTGAAAGGAGTCTAGCTCACTGTCATATGTCACGGGAAATTTCTTGGACTTGATAGTTGTATACCAATGAGATTTGGGATTGGCGACGTCCTCCGCGTAAAAGACTTGTACAGCTTGACTAGCAAACACAAAGGGCTCGTCTGATGCAAGTCTTGACTTGACATTGACATCTACAATCCCTTGAGAGCTAACACGGATTCCTCTACTGCATGTGACATCGAACCACGTACACTTGAACATTACCAGGCGGTTTTGGGAACCCAAATATGTTAGCTCAACAATCTCATCTAGCTCTCCGTAAAAATCCATGCAATTCTCGGCATAACAGTCGCCGTTGACCAAGACTCCACTGTTTTGGGTTTGTTTTGTTCGGTCATCATCTTTTACGTTAAACCTAAACCCGTTGATGATATAGCCTCCGTAACAGGATGTTTGTTTGTTAGGGCCTTCGGCTAGTAATTTCAAGCATGAGGCCACTGGTCTATCCATTGACTGAACCTATTGTAGATGACGGTAAAAATTAAGGATAAATCAGTATACTAATTGGCCACAGAACTGTATATAACACATAATATAATCTCGTTAAACAATCTTACACGAATTTTGAACCACTGCACAAATTGTGATTTTCGATGAGATTCAAGTCCAGCGGGATCAGTGATTAAGGATTCCGCATCGAACTCACTGCAAACCAATATAGTTGACTCACTTAACACACACTTTCAATTATGTACAACAATGTAAGTGAATTAAGACTTTAACTTACTCAACGAATGCCGAAACTTCATCGCAATTTAGAAGGGCATATATTGTTGCAGCACTGTACTCTTCATCCGTTAGCCATCGAGTATACGTTCGGCCGAACGGACTCCCTGGCTGCTTGAATATTGACAATTGCCCTTCCAAATTAGTGCTTGCTCCGGGTCATTTCGGCCTAGTTGATTTAACCTCGTACCAACATTAGGCCCGAAATATTGACTACAAAAGTTTACAAGTTCTTCCATTACGTAAGCCTCCGCAATTGAGCCTTCAACCCGAGCCTTATTACGGACTTTTTTCTTTAAATGGAACATGAACCTAGAAGTTTAGCGAATCGAGTTAGGTGAAATATCAATGATAACAGATGTCGCATTAAGTGTAAACGAACAACTATAACAATTTAAGGATTACCTCTCGAAGGGATACATCCACCGATATTGCACGGGTCCACCCATCTTAGCTTCATATGCCAAGTGAACAGGCAGATGCTCCATTGAATCAAAGAACGAAGGTGGGAAGATTTTCTCCAGCTTGCAAATCGTCACCACAATGTTCTTCTCAAGCACTTCCATGTTACTCACCCGGATCGTAGAAGTGCATATATCTCGAAAGAAATGAGATAATTCAGTCAAAGTCTCGCAAACAACCCGTGGCAACAGTCCCCGGAAGGCAATAGGAATGAATCTCTCCATGAATACGTGGCAGTCGTGACTCTTCATCCCTTGGAACTTGCATTCCGATACATTGCAACAACGAGATATGTTGGACGCAAACCCATCCGAAAGCTTCAAATTCTTAACCCACTGACAGACCTTCTCCACTTGTTTCTTGTCTAGACAGTAAGGTGCTTTCGGAAGTATGGTCCTCCCACTGACTGTCCGAGGATGCAATTCACGGCGTACACCCAACTGTTGTAGATCCCTTCTCGCTTTAAGGTGATCTTTCGATTTGCCCTTGACATTCATCACTGTGTTGAACACATTATCAAAAACGTTCTTCTCAATATGCATCACATCCATGTTGTTTCGGATAACGAGCGTCCTCCAGTAGGCTAACTCCCAGAAGATACAAAATTTTCTCCAGTTGTGCTCTTTCCCGAACCCTGCAATCTTCCGATCCGGCACACCCTTACCGTGTGGTATGTCAGTATCAAGTGCCTCCAGGTGTGAGAGTACTTCTTCACCAGATGGGTAGTCCAGTGTGACAACCTCACGCTCGATTGTCCCGTCAAATTTATCCTTCTGCCTACGAAACTGATGGCCCGGTGGCAAAAGCTTACGGTGACATCCGAACCACGAGGCCTTTCCGCCGTGCTTTAACGTATGACCGGGGTTCACGCCCATACAAGCAGGGCATGCTAGCTTCCCATGTGTGCTCCAGCCACACGTCATTCCCAATGCGGGGAAATCATGTATAGTCCACATCAAAGCAGCCCTCATCTGAAAATTTTGTTTAAGGGATGCATCATATGTTTCGACTCCATGATTCCATAATTGTTTTAACTCATCAATCAACGGCCTTAAATACACATCTATGTCCTTACCGGGACTCTTCGGCCCCGGAATAAGCAACGACAAGAACATATACGGCTTCTTCATGCACATGCCTGGTGGAAGGTTGTAAGGGACAATAATAACAGGCCAACAGGAGTAAGGCGTGGTAGACTGACCGAAAGGGTTGAACCCATCGGTTGCCAGACCAAGTCTAACATTCTGAACTTCCTGAGCAAAGACTGGATGCCTGCGGTCAAACTCCTTCCACGCCTCTCCATCAGCTGGGTGTGTCAGCACATCGGCATCGTTGCTGCGAGTCTCACGGTGAGCCCTCATATGTTCAGCTGTACTGGAGGAGTAGTACATTCTCTGAAGCCGTGGTGTGACCGGGAAATATCGCAATATCTTCCATGCAATGTTTTTCTTCTTCCCTTTGTCCGGTTTGTACCTCGAATGATCACATACTGGACATAATGACAAATCCTTATTCTCTTTCCAGAATAATACACAATCGTTATTGCACGCATCTATCCGGTCATAGCTCAACCCAAGTTTCCTCATCATCTTCTTCGCGTCATAGTACGACGGCGGTAGCTTTTCACTTTCGGGCAGTATTTCTTTGATGAAGGTAACAAACTCGTTAAAACCTTTCTCACTCAGCCCGTGGTCTGATTTCAACTGTAATAACCTACTAACCGCAGACAGCCGTGTGTGTTTCGGAGCTCCATCCCACAGCGGCTCTTCCGCAGCTCTCAACAACTCATAAAACTGATGAGCCCCCTCGTTCGGCGGTTGTGAACTGTCGTTACCCCAGTCAACATTAGCATGCCCAGCATCCATAATCATATCTCGGAAATCATATCGTGCCTCCTCCCTAACTTCAGTTTGACTAGCCAGGTTGGACGACAATACTATCGTTTCCCCGTGCTGCGTCCACCTTGTGTATCCACCCATAAAACCGTACCGACGAAGATGCCATTTTACTTCAATTCTTTTTCTCCAGTGCAACAACTCACATCTACCGCACGGACACCTTATCTTATCAAGGTCAACATGTGCAGGATGCGCATAAGCGAAGTCGAGAAATTCGTCAACGCGACACTCAAAATCTTCAGCATTCTTCCTTTTCATCCAACTTCGATCGACTGACATGACGACTGAATTATCGTACTGTATACCACCTTCAATAATGACCAGTGATTAGGCATTGCCGATGTAAATATCAATGCATGAATGTTACAACATGTCTACATATTTCTCCTCCACTCTTGACACAGGTAGTGGTCCTATCCCATTCAGAAAAGCACATGTTTATAAAACAGTGAATAACTCATGCTTAGTCCGATGTCTGTGGAAAATTCGGCAGCACCTCCCCGCATTTCTCCAAGTACACCACATCGATTAGGTGTTCTAACATTCATCTAACCTTGCTCAGGAAGGTTTGACGGATGTTAGAACACCAGATCTGTATGCACCCAGAGAAACACACGAGAACGTGTACCAAATATCCACGACATAGAACATAAAGCATGAGTCAAAATACTGTTTTATAAACAATTAGCTTTTCCAAACTGTCCAAACTGGACATCCAAAGGCTCATTACAAGGCATTACCTTGTAATGAGTACCTTTGAACGGGAACTAAGGGTTTCTATGCATGCATGTGTTCAGAAATTGATAAGATATGCAAGAATCTTTCCGAAATATCAAAACTACAGAATGATCGTTGCATATGTTACCAATTCCACATTAAATAGAACTCGTTGGCAACGAGTTGAACCATCTCGTTGCCAATGGACTTCTCAAAACAACAATTAATATAAAGAAGGCAGGGTTTGTAAACAACGAGTAATTGAACCATCTCTGGGCAACATGGAGTAATTATGGGATGTACAAGGGCTAATTAGGGCTAACTGGGTTATTAGGGTTAATTACGATTATTAATTATAGCTGATTAGGGTTGATTAGGACTAATTAGGGTTATTTAGTCCTAATTAGGGTTTAATTGTGCCGAGTAGTGATGATTAGTCCTAATTAGGGCTAATTGGGCTTAATTGGGTTATGTTAGGGCTAATTAATGTTAATGAGGGATAGTTTCGGATAATTATAGCTGACTAGGGTTGATTATGGCTAATTAGAGTTATGTAGTCCTAATTAGGGTTTAATTGTGCCGAGTAGTGCTGATTAGTCCTAATTAGGGCTAATTAGGCTTAATTGGGTTATGTTAGGGCTAATTAATGTTAATGAGGGCTAGTTTCGGATAATTATAGCTAATTAGGGTTGATTAGGACTAATTAGGGTTATTTAGTCCTAATTAGGGTTTTGATGGTGCCGAGTAGTGTTGATTAGTCCTAACTAGCGCTAATTAGGCGTAATTGGGTTATGTTAGTGCACATTATGACTAATTAGGCTAACTACAATCAATATGCGCATAATTGGGTTCATTTGGGCTAATTTGGGATAATTACAGCTAATTTGAATTTCATCAGGTTCTTAGGGTTAATTAAAACTAATTAGGCTCGTTAGAGCTAATTAGGGTTAATTGATTTACTAAAATATTGTTAATCAGGACTAATTAGGGGTAATTATAGCCAGCGCTGGAGCCACGATTAGATTCCAGGGGGTGCATGCTAAAAATGTCGCATTAACCTAACTAACCTAAATTTAATGCACATTCAACAACCTCAATTCCGACACCTCATATAGGGTGTCGATATGGTGTCCGATACGTGTCTGACACCTCCGGACACGTGTCCGACACATACCGACACGTGTCCGACGCCTTTGGACACGTGTCCGAAGCCTTCGGACACGTGTCCGACGCCCACCGACACGCACCTCCAGACACATCGGCATACGTTAATTTGTTTTTTAAATGTCGGACACCGTCGATCAGACGTGCTGTCCGTGTCTGCGCTAACTAACAGGTATCTCAATCCAATTGGGTCCCATCCTCCGTCAACAATCTCAATTCCGACACCTCATATAGGGTGTCGATATGGTGTCCGATACGTGTCTGACACCTCCTGACACGTGTCCGACACATACCGACACGTGTCCGACGCCTTTGGACACGTCCACGAAGCCTCCGGACACGTGTCCGACACCCACCGACACGCACCTCCAGACACATCGGCATACGTTAATTTGTTTTTTAAATGTCGGACACCGTCGATTAGACGTGCTGTCCGTGTCTGCGCTAACTAACAGGTATCTTAATCCAATTGGGTCCCATCCTCCGTCAACAATCTCAATTCCGACACCTCATATAGGGTGTCGATATGGTGTCCGATACGTGTCTGACACCTCCGGACACGTGTCCGACACATACCGACATGTGTCCGACGCCTTTGGACACGTGTCCGAAGCCTCCGGACACTTGTCTGATGCCCACCGACACGCACCTCCAGACACATCGGCATACGTTAATTTATTTTTTAAATGTCGGACACCGTCGATCAGACGTGCTGTCCGTGTCTGCGCTAACTAACAGGTATCTCAATCCAATTGGGTCCCATCCTCCGTCAACAACCTCAATTCTCAATTCTCAAATGCTCAATGCAATAAAAATTAACAAAAACCACACATTCAATCCAATTGGGTCCCATCCTCCGTCAATAATCTCAATATCTCAAATGCTCAATGCACAATTAACAATCTAAAATCATCAATTAATAATCGCAATTACTTCAAATGCACAGCTAATAACCTAAAATCATTGATCAATAATCACAATTCTAAAACGCACAATTAACAACCTAAAATTATCAAACAAATGATCAATGTTCAAATGGGAAAAAAATGTTCAAAATTCACATATCCGATGCGCTTGAATTATTTCAATTTAGGGTTCGATTGTATTAGGGCATTCAATTTAGGGTTCAATTACTTCAATTTAGGGTTCAATTAGGGGGTTCTATTGATTCAATTTAGGGTTCAGTTGATTTGAGGCATTCAATTTAGGGTTCAATTAGTTCAATTTAGGGTTTGGTTGGATTAGGGCATTCAATTTAGGGTTCAATTAGGGTTCGGTTAGATTGGGGCAATCAATTTAGGGTTTAATTAGGGGTTCAATTAGTTCAAATTAGGGTTCGATTCAATTAGGGCATTCAATTTAGGGTTCAATTACTTCAATTTAGGGTTCAATTAGGGGGTTCTATTGATTCAATTTAGGGTTCAGTTGATTTGAGGCATTCAATTTAGGGTTCAATTAGGGTTCGGTTAGATTGGGGCAATCAATTTAGGGTTTAATTAGGGGTTCAATTAGTTTAATTTAGGGTTCGATTCAATTAGGGCATTCAATTTAGGATTCAATTACTTCAATTTAGGGTTCAATTAGGGGGCTCTATTGATTCAATTTAGGGTTTGGTTGATTTGAGGCATTCAATTTAGGGTTCAATTAGGGTTCGGTTAGATTGGGGCAATCAATTTAGGATTTAATTAGGGGTTCAATTAGTTTAATTTAGGGTTCGATTCAATTAGGGCATTCAATTTAGGATTTACTTAGGGTTCAATTATGGTTCAATTACTTCAATTTAGTGGTCGGTTGAATTGAATAAACAATACAGAGGCTTTCTTATCCTGATGTCATGCAATGGCCCATAATCTATGACCTTTCAGCGTCACCATGATCTATATCGGTGTTACAGACTAACTACCGAATATGGTTTTCTTCCCTACCTCGTCAAGAATTAAGGAAAATTAGAGATAACAAGTTCAAGTTCTTCAATAAGCCAAGATCCGTCTGAACAACAAAGTGAATGACATCATAAATAATTCAGATAATTTAAGGCAATTGACAAATTAACAAAAAATTGAACCTAAATTGACATACAAATCTAAATAATTCAGATAATTTAGGGCATGTAACCTAAATTGAAGACAAATTAACAAAAAATTCAGATAATTTAGGGCAATTGACATACAAATCTCGAGGTGGGTACGACGGCGGCGGCGTTGGTGGTGCGGCGGCAGTGGTGGGTTTCCTTGCGCGGCGACAGTGGAGGGCTTTGTGGCACGACCGGAGTGCAAGGCTTGGTGGCGCGGCGTCGGGTGGGGGACGGGAGTGTCGCCGGAGCTGGGTCGCCGTAGAGAAGGGTCGCCGGAGGTGAGAACGGCGGTGGGTGGGTGGGAGCAGAATTTCAGAGAGAGAACGGGGAGAGAGAAAGAAACCAGATCTGTATTTAAATGGAGGATCTTTAGCGACGGAATAACACCGTCGCTAAAACTCCGTCGGTGAATGTCTTATTATAAAGACTTTTGCGACAGAATTTTTAGCGACGGTTTTATTCCGTCGTTTAAATAATTTTAAAAAAAAACTCAAAATTACTAATTTTATAAAAAATATTTAGCGACGGTAATTTCGTCGCTAAAAGTCCGCCGTTAAAATTCCGTTGCAAAATACTTTTACCGACGGTGTCTTCCGTCGGTAATAGTATTTTGCAACGGATTTTTAACGACGGTATATTCCGTCGCTTAAAGACATGTTTAGCGACGGAATACCTTCCGTCGTTAAAACTCCGTCGCAAAATACATATTTTCTTGTGGTGGTTGTATTGTTGTATAAATCTGCATATGTTACGTTGTTAGTTTTTGAAATAGAGTTGTATGACTAATCTAGCATCTACCCATGTACTGCTTCGGGACCGGGTTGAATCATTTGATGATTAATAGTTGGCACAAAAATTTTCTAACTTTTGCTGCACGCTAAACAGATATACTCGCCTGAGCATTTGAAGAGCAATGCAATTTTAGCATTTAGTTACCGATGTCCTAGAGGGTACCTGCGACGGCAATGGACCAATGTCAACGATCAGAATATAAAACACAATCCAACTATGTGCAGTGGCCGGACATTGGTACGACCAAAAGAAGAAGTCCAATCAAACAAAATATAATTCCACAGAAATATGTCAAGGGCTCTCAATAGTACCTGGAAGTAGTGCATTGAAAACGTCCTTTAAGACGACATTCTTAGTGTACCCTTTATGTTCAGGCTTTGCGTCTTCGATTAATATTTTCAAACCTTCAGGTGAAGTCATTTTTGACACCACGACATAGAGTTCACCATGGCTGAAAACAGTTTTTTGGTAAATATAACGAGTTGAAGCATTTATCCTTGGCTCTTGTTGATTATCATGGCAAAGCAAAGGGAAACAGAGATTTGTCTTCGTTTCATCAGAAATGGCAAATTAGATTATGTTGGAGTGACGATTATTCTTGGAATGAAAACCTTGTATCCTATTTTGCTTTTGCTCCTAGTTATTATCTTGCCTTCTATAACCCATTTATCTAAGCAATACAGCACTACTAATTTGCCCAGCTCACCACACGACACACCTTATTTTTGTAACAATCAGTACTAAAAGTAACAATTCCAAGTACTTACTTCCCTTTATCTACATAATGTAGCATACAAATATGGCCCGGTCAACACCCACAATCTGGTCTTTGTAGGAAGAGACAAAGCCATGTGTGTTCTTATTACCCAATCACCGAATGTAAAATTTTTAAATGGATCAAAATGCATACTGTGGTATCTTTAAAATCAGTACATGCAAGTCCTGGCTTCCAAGAATTGTGTTTGAATTTTTCAATGATTCATGCAAAAAGAAGTGGAAGATAAGGAGTCAAATTGCGTAACACCTGATTTTTTGTAGGGACAATCACGAAAAGAAAAAAAATTGAAGATGGATAATAATACATACGATTGGGTATATATCTTTAGAATCAGCGCATGCAGGATAGGACTTCTAAGAATGGCATCTGAATTCTTCAATAATTGATGCAAAATAAGTGAAGATGAGAAGTAAATTTGCCTCATTTGTTATAAAAGGAGGAGATTTTAATTCTAAGTAAATGGAAGAAGGAAAGGCACGAGGTAGAAGAAAAGGCAAGAAAGAAGCAAATGGGGGGAGAGAGGGAGTCAGAAAGAAGGAACAGAAGAAGAGAAGGCTGGAAGCTGGATTCAGTGATTCTAAGTATGGTAGTTAAAAGTTAAGGCATATATTTATAAGTCCACATTAAGTATGGTAGTTAAAGTATAGTAGTTAAGATTTAACGCATTTATTATTTATCCAGATTCAATGTCACCTCAGAGTTAACCATATAGCAGAGAATATCAGTGAGAAACTCATCTTTTATATAGTTATTTCTATTGATGCGTGTAAAAGTAAAACCTAAAATCTCGCGCTTCATTGAACTTAAATGTGTTTGCTGACATTGTTGTGCCCATGCAATTACGTCCACCTCCTTAGCAGAAATCGGGCAGCATATGATATAACATAATGTTCTCGAGCACTAAAACGTGGGCGCCACATATGGTTCCCTCGGTGGAGCCCATAAGTGTACTAATATCATATGGTGTTATGGTTGGGTGCTCCGATTAGTTGGGAAAATAATGTACATAATAATAATAATAAATTGGAACGGAAACTAAGCTCTATTTGAGTGACGAAAGAAATTTATTTTTAGTATCAAACTTTCTTCCAACGTTATTCTGCTTTCGCTTCCTCAATCTAAAAAAGAGACAAATCAGGACCACTATTAACGAAGCAGAAGCCGTAGGAATGACTATAATTACAATGGTCCGGAATTTATTTTTGCTAAGGCAGCAGCCTTAGTAAAAATTGGGCATCCGTTTACATACGATGTAATGTCCTCGGGCACTAAAACGTGGGCTCCATATACGGTTCCCTCGGTGGAGCCCATAAGTGTACTAATATCATATGGTGTTATGGTTGGGTGCTCCAATTATGCAAGAAAGAAAATTTTGCTCTTAAAATGATGTTGAGGTACACTACCCAGTGAGTTTTATCTAGAAGGAGAGAAGAGCACGCACTACCAGATAAACAATCTGTACTCCACTAGATCATTTTTTTTCCTTTCGATTTCTAAATTGGAACGAAGATTAAGCTCTTTTTGAGTGACAAAATAAATTAATCTTAAAATCAAACTTACTTCCAACATTATTCTGCTTTCGTTTCCTGATCAATCCTAGAAAGAGGCAAATCAGGATCACTATCAACATGGCAGAAATTGTAGGAATGGCTATAATGATAATGGTCCGGGATGTATTGTTGCCACTTCCTGCAATAAGTACATGAAATTTCAATGAAATGCCAAATTTGCTAAACTACATGTACCTTATTGAAAAGATGAAAAGTAACCACAACTACTTTCACATTATTACAAGTGATGTCTTCTTGGACTAGCATGTCACTTCAAATAAAATTTCGCTGCTGACCAGGTAGCAGCTTGTTCCTGCTACCCCGGCCACGTGGCAGCTTCTGAATGGTCCACATGTCTGTCTGCAATCTTCATCCCACGCGAGCATCCTGGCTTTAGATGACGGCTTGTTGCCGTTAAACGGCACGTCCCTACGTTATCGGCTGATTTTAGGTGATTAACAAGCTGTTAACTAGGTAGGTCTCTCTCTCTCTCTCCCCCATTTACCCATCTCTCTCAGCGAACAATCTGAGTAGATGCTGCACACATAATAACACAGGATTGTTCACGATCACTTGTTCTCAGGGGGGGGGGGGGGCGAGTTGTTCGACGGGATTGTTCACTTGTTCGACAGGATTTATGTCGCAGAAGTACTCGGAAGGAAGGCCTCGGCCGTTGTCCGGAAGATTGCGAGCGGTGCTGCACAGGGTCAATATTCTTCAGTCGTGGTATTGAAGCTTGAGAACTGCACCAAGAAACGGCTTGGTTTAATTACCTAAAATCAAACGGCTAGTTCACAGGGACTTGAACCTGAGAACTACCTTTTCTGAGCCAAAGCAAGGACTCTCTCCTGAAGATTATGGACTTCAGACTGAGCTCGGTGGAGGAGTTCAATGATCACAAATATTCCCATCTAGGTATATTTGTTTTCTTCAGTAGCAACCCATTCGGTTCCCATATTTTTCATTTTCCTTAAGCTTTTCCACTGGTAGTTTGTGATGGATGTCATGAGAAACAGAAGATGTAGTCACTTGTATTAGTGCTAGGAAAATGAAAATACTAGCCACGAATAGGCAAAATTTTCTATTTGTCTAGAGCTAAAGAAAATGTGCCAGTCATTATACTTCTCTAATCTCCTTTTATGTTTCTCAAAGCTGCTTACCAAATGTTCTTGTTTACTCGCGGTTGTTGGAGCTAATTACCGATCAGCAAATATAATTCCTTTATGGTATTGGGATTTTGGGGGTGGTGGTGATTTTTGCAAATTATGGTTGCAAAGACTCGTTGCATGCAAAATGTACCCAAGTGGTGTAGTACCAAGGATACTCCAGATGAATTTTTTCTGCTGTTTTATGATCAAGGATTGACAGAGGCAAGGGCAAGGATATTTGGCATGTGCTTAACCCAACAGGATGGAGATCTCCCCACAAGATTTTTTGCAAGAAGCTAATTGGTGAGAAAGTTGCGCATTGGTACCTTCACGATATCAAGAAAGATGACCCTCTTGTCATGGTTCGACAAGGACAAGAGTAAGCATAGCTGAAAGTATTTTAGATTGGTTATCTATTCAGATTCGGCTATATTCTTCATGATGGAAATGAACTTAATCCAACATGACCGTCCAATTCTTGTTAGATGTAACCCTGAGTTAACTTCATGTTGTTTCTATCCTCTTTTGAAAGTAATGCAATAAGGTCTAAAATTGTGACATATTATATTGTACTTCCGCAGGCATTTATCTAAGCTTGAAATGTTGAAGCACCGCGGCAAGGGACCACCTAAGAAGGGCCAAGGAAAGCACGCATCCATGCTATGGTTGCAGCATGTAGTGGCACATCCATGTACATGATATTTAACAATATCAACAAACTTCTGAGAAACTTATATCAAATTCGCTTAATAATTCAATACGGTATGTGCAAATACAAACGTTTGCGAAGTCATTTTTTGGCATTGCACCAATCAATTACCCACAACAAGCATAGGTCACTAGCATTGATGAATCTAATTTTTTTTAAACCCTTTGAAGGAGTAAAAACAAAAGTAATAACGTAAACATTGTTTCAATGGAGGGATAGAAGTGATCTAAATGAATGGATCAACCCATCATTTTTTGTTTTCTTCTAGTCGCCGTCTTCTCTTTCTTGTTTGTTTGAGCCGTTGTCTTCTTGGTTATGTTGTTGCAAAGTGTCATAAGAAATTGAAGATGACTAGAAAAGCAAAGCAAAGTTACAACAAAGGTCTAAAGACAAGTACTTGTATATCACATATTTACTTGAAGCAACTCAGTGAAGGACATATGACGACATGCCCATATCTTTGGACCAGAATTAATATTGATGGAAGGTATAATGTAATCATTTGAATGCTCTTGTGATTCCCTTGAGACAAGAGGGTACTGTAAAAACAACACTCACCAAGAAAGAATGAATAAAAAGATGGTCTAATTTGGCTATCAGGACGACAATATAATAATTGACCTTAGCCAACATTTGTAGTTACCTGACTTTGAAGGGGCAATGTATCATCAACAATGTCATGCTCATCATTTACTTTACTATATACAACAGTAGATATCTAAATAAAATTTTGAATCAATCTTATCTACACTATAAATTAGATTGTGAGAATACGGTGACAAGTGAATAAAAAAGCACCTCATCTTCCTTCTTAGGATGCTCTTCCTGATATTCATTTCGTCGTCCAATTTTGCGCCCTTTTTGTTGTGAGCCTCGTCCATTATTGGAGGTACCCTATAAAACATCACATCATATAGAAAAATGTTTGTAAGGTACCATATGACTATGGAAAGAATGTATAACCAAATTTTGGAAACCTAGAGACAGAATAGTACTTGTGTAGCTTTTACTCGTGACTTGTGCCTTCTGGATTGCTCTAGTGGATCCTTGAGCCTTTTATGTGGACGTCCAACTATAACTTTTCTTTTTATCCCACGGGGACATTGTGACACGACACCATCATTTAGTTGGGGCTCATTCGTAAGAAAATCATCTTGTGTATTAGTATCTGGATCCAAAGTACTACATCAATAAGTTTTCTTCATTTTTTCTAAATCCTTGAGCAATTTACTTAAGTTCTGATGCGCATATATGTACATATCTTCGTTCTCTATTGCAAGTTAGACCAGTTCTTGAAAATCATGACTTAAATAGGAATACCGCTTTCCAATAGATTCTTGAGATTTGTCTTGAACCTGAGCACCACGATAATCACTTACTATTGCATCCTTTGCATCTTTTGTCCATCTTTTCAATATATATTGAGGTGGTATCCTCTTGATGTTTTTCTTATCAAGAACTTTTAAAGCATGACGACATAAAATGCCAACAAAGTTAACTTTCATACAACTACATTGCATAGTAGTTGTCTCGGCTTCAAATTTTACAAGATGTTCTTTTCCCTTCCAAAAACAACTTTGTAATCCGAAACATTTTCAGACTTGCTAACTTTATGAATACTGCAATCCCAAGCCTTTGTATACTCATATTATGACATTTTGGAACATATTGAACATTTTAGGAGTATATACCTCAACAGTATGTCTTAGCATCTCAACATTAGCTATTGGCACTAGACTAGTTTGCCACATTTTGAACTCTGACTTCAACTCTGTATATCGTTGATCTTGCAATAACAAGTCATACTACTCAAAGAATCGCAAAAAATTATGCCTTGGATCTAAATATTTCTTTAAGACATGATTCATAGACTCGCTTCTTTGTGTGCTTTTCATATCGGCAGTAAACATATGTTGACCATAAACCATAGCCCATTTCTCTCTTAACTCAAAGATTCCTTTCAACCAATCATTGTTTGGAGAGAGTACGTCTTGATCATTTGATTCCATGCAAGCATCCATTCATCTTCATCTTCATAATTATATACACAAGAACTAAGATCAGATGCAAAGTCCTTAGAAGCATGCAATACGTGACTCAAATGTTTGGCTGCATTCTGATAGATGTGTTACACACATAAACGATGATTGGATTCATGGAACACTTCTGCACTTGCATTTGCCATCGCAGCGGATTGATCAGTGAGAATTGTCTTTGGTTGTTTTTGAGACATTGCACCAAGAAATGTCCTAAATAACCACTTGACTTGAATGACTCTGCAGCACCAAAGATAACCGTTTGTTTATGATGATTAACACCAAGAAATGGAGCAAACGGACGACCATAATCATTAGTTCGATAGGTTGTGTCAACATATAACATCTCCAAAGTGCTTATAATCTACAATTGGCCTTGAATCTACCCAAAAAATGTTTATTATTAGGTCATTCTCATCAAGTTGTATCGAATAAGAAAAAGAGGGGTCGTGTAACTTCATCTTCTGAAAATACTCTAACAGAGCACCAACATCTCCTTTTTGCATTCTCGTGTTCGATAAAGATAATTTGCATAATCCACATCTAAAAAACCAACGTGTTCACGACCTCCAGCTTGTCAACTTAGTATACGAAAAGTCTTTTTAACTGATACTCCTACCTTAATAGCATCGGTTGCCAAAGTAGTTTGACTAAATGAAAGTTTTCTTTTTGACCTTAACATGTGCTTTGCAGGTGACGGGGCAAAAGCATGATTATGCTCTGCATTGAAAGATATCACCTTAAATTTTGTATCCTTTTGAAGTAGAATTTACAACCTACTCTTGAAACGGGACGATGATATACCACATTTACTCGTCGCTTATCAATACCCCGTTCACCTTGTTTTGAACAACATAAAGTTCTCTTCGTTACGATCCCAGCCCTTTTCTTAACGTGTTTCTTACACTGAAACCAACCCGATGAGCATACTCACTATAATAATCAAAAGCATGTTGTTCCGAATCAAATTCCATTCCAAGTTTTGGTACTTCATGAACATTCCCTCCATGCACATTAAATTGTCTTGACTGCAAAATGCATACATCATCTACCTCTTGCTCGTTGACATCGGGTTGTTGGTCCATATTGCCTGAATTCACTGTAAGTGAGGGGAAAAATAGCGGTAACTTCTCTAGGTGAAGAGGTATTCCTAGAGTCAAGCTAAGTTCTTGTCATCAATGCATCCGAACAAAAAAAATAGCTTGTCAATGTATAAAAGTTCAAAAATGTCAAATTACTTCATGTTGGCTGCTACCTTTCCAGTTTCCATAGGATCCCTTTTCAATTTCTAAGCACATCTATACTCATATCACACACATTTTGCAGTCAAATGGTGGGTCTAATGTATCGTCCCTTGCTTTTATGAAACCCAAAGTGCATGAAATAACACACTCAGGAAACAAAAGCAGAGAACAAAATTCAAATAATAGGTCTATTAGGTAGTATAGTCCAACGAAAACATACAACAGTCTAATACTAAATGTGGAGGAAAACCGGTCAAACACTACCCATGGATTTACGTATCAGATCACATACACCCCCGGTTAAAAACTAAAATACTGGCTCTTTAATACAAACTTCTTTTACATCAAAGGTAACAAATCTGCTTGGCTTATTGAAAGACACTGCCCACGTATCAGCCAAGTGCAGCCAAAGCAATAAAAGATGAATGGTTTGAAACATTAAAAAACTATTTTGCAAATTGATGCACAATCTGTTACAACTTATGGTGTATACAAAATATTATGTTGCACCAGTAAAATTAATAACCTACGTAAGAGGAAACACCTCTTTTGTGGTACTGAACCAGGCAACCCTAAGGTGTACTTTTTATTTCTCAGCCACTCGTAACAACTATAAGTGGTAAACGTGAAGTACAAGATGTGATCGTGCTTGCGATGAGAGTGAACCCTCAAAAATAAAGAAAGAGGCAGCATTAGATATTTGAAAGTTCACATTATGACAATTACAATGTATAGTAAAGTAAAGAAATTACCAAAAGCATGTTCCATGCAAGTTATTGAAGCTATCAGATGAGTTTTTTGTCTGATAGATTGACGGTTTGTGCATTGGACATATGAAGTATGAATGATGTATCAGATTACATGCATGAGAGAGAGAGAGAGAGAGTACCTTCGTTATACAGATTATGTTTATTAGAGCAACAACAATGAAAGTCACCACGGCTGTTCTCAGGTTCAAGTCCCTGTGAACTAGCCGTTTGATTTTAGGTAATTAAACCAAGCCATTTCTTGGTGCAGTTCTCAAGCTTCAATACCATGACTGAAGACTATTGGCCCTGTGCAGCGCCGTTCGCAATCTGCCGGACCACGGCCGCGGCCTCCCTTCCGAGTACTTCTGCGACACAAATCCTGTCGAACAAGTGAACAATCCCGTCGAACAACTGGACCCCCCGAGAACAAGTGATCGTGAACAATCCTGTGTTATTGTGTGTGCAGCATCTACACAGATTGTTCGCTGAGAGAGATGGGTAAACGGGGGGATAAAGAGAGAGGGAGAGGGAGAGGGAGAGAGAGAGAGACCTACCTAGTTAACAGCTTGTTAATCACCTAAAATCAGCTGATAACAAAGGGACATGCTGTTTAATGGCAACAAGCTGTCATCTGAAGCCAGGCTGCTAGCATGGGATGAAGATTGCGGACAAACACGTGGACCATTCAGAAGCCGCCTCGTGGCCGGGTAGCAGGAACAAGCTACTACCGGGTCAGCAGCGAAATTTACTGTCACTTGTACTATAACTAAAAATAAGATAATGATAAAAGATTGTCATTAAAATCTTAGAAACAACGAGAAAATATCTTTATTGTCAATCGTTTATCACTGAACGTGTTACAACAGAGACATTCTAGAGCCGATAATCCTTATACTGTCCACATTCATCCGTCCTCGTGCCCATTTTAAAGGTAAAAATAGGTCAACACGATAAAGAGAACCCTCCTAATTACATTTTCTTGTCTTACTTTTTTTTATAAACAGTTTTTACTATCGCCGGCCTCCGATGTGTGGTTAGAACTCTCCGACTAAAACCATTTCTGACAAGGTAAACATTTTTTCAGAAGCAACAGCCAAATCTCGTCTCAAGGCATAGGTACTAATCCATTCTAAGAATGTTTTACAATGAAAACCAAACATTTCAGTGAAAACCAGCTTCAGCTCTTCAAAGAGCAGTGGTATATATCCGACTACATCAGTTGTGTTACCTATGATTTCTTAACTTTTCAAGGACAAATGCCTAACTTTAGAAATCTGGGCAAGGAAAGTCGTTGAAGACTGAAGCGCATGTGCGATGTCCCCAAGTTTTCCAAGACTTCATTGCCATGAATGGTCTATGTAGCCGTAAGCCTAACCTGCCAATTAATAGCTTTATTACCCTTGTTGAAACAGCGTAAACATGAAAATAGACTAGCACATAGCGTACCAGGGGTGTCAGGAGGAGGCTGCGCCGTCGGTGGAGCCGGCGTGCTGCGCGGTGGCAGCGGCGGCGGTGGCGGTGCATCAGCCGGAGGTTGAAAGAACTCGTACGTCTCGTATCTAAGAACACAGCTAGGCTTAATAGAAGAACAACCAAGCCTCCCATTACAATAGGTGGTCACGTCAGTCCTAGCCACATCCAAGCACCTCCCACAATCCATCACCGATATATCCGGTGTGCACTGTTCCAGCGCATAAATCTTCGAAAGGCTCGTGTAGTCGGCCACATCAGCCGCATACTTACGTACAACGCCCGCGGCGGCTCGGTCACGTAAACGGGGCAGTAGATTTCCCAGCACGTCATTTAACTGGGTTTGATTCGTCGCGTTTCCGATGTTCCAAGCGACGTAAACAAAACCATCGTCCATGGAGCCAAGTATGTTACGGTTGGAAAACCTTAACATGCAGTTATCGTGCCAGCGACCGGCTTCTTTCTCATTTGGACATGCTTGGGTGATGGCTTCAACAGAGTCATTGAGGCAGCTTGGCAGCTGGCGACCGCCAGATCTCCTCTGCAAAGTCAGATAGCGTAAACTTGGTTTGAGTTTTGGCCAATGGAAGCGTTAAAGAAGCCGTCGGAGTTGAGGTCGGAGCTGGCGGGGATGGAGGAAAGTAGGGCATTCAGGTTCCTTGCGTAGGTGCTGTTGGTGGTGTAGTTGCCACTGTCTCTTCCTTCTTTCTCTATGGTAAACACCTTTTATTTAGATTAAATTAAATTGATTTTAGAGGTACATTCTTACTTATTTGATTTTCACTTCATTGTTGAGTGTGTTTTACTTGTTATTGTAAAATTTAATTGCTAGGTTATAATCTGACGATTGGACTACCAACAAAAATGGGCTTTGGGGGGGGGGGGGGGGGGGGGGAGCTAAACCAAATATATTAAACATTTAAAGAGTAAACAATAAAAGTGGCTCAATTTTTAAAGCTTTTGCGTTTTCTATCAAAACATGAGTGCAACTTCAAAGACGAAAAATACCACAGTTACTTCATTACATCAAGAAAACCCGAAGCCTGATGTAACATACTTTTGAGTATTGACATTGATCCCAACTAGCTACCAGCATAGATGATAAGCGCCATCTTTCTTTTTAAGAGCAAAGTTCATGAGGTTATGTCATCGTAGAGTTGTTCCGGCATTATTAATCTTTTACGGATGGAAGTTTTGGGGGACTACGTCTTGCTTTGAAACAGCTGGCGATGGAGAAAAGAACAAGTTTGGAAGGATTCAGGTAGCATGTGAAAAACAAGGGAGGTGTTATTGAAAAAAGTTTGACCACTGGGCTTAGAAAGAGATATTTTAGTCCTTGATCTCGAAAGTGGTTGTTTTATGCCCTGCTAGATTGTTGCATCGATTTATTTTTTAATCTTAAATGTTATACATTTGGTTGCAAAAGATAATTGTCATGTTTTTTAAAATGCGTTCCACGACCAAGATATTTTGATTTGCGTCTATATTTTCATATGTAAGTTGCTTAGCAATCAATATGTTGAATTGCATACGTTCTTGATTTTCATCGTGATGCATACCGATCCATTCTAAGTATGTTACTGTTGGAAAACCTTAACATGCAGTTATCGTACCAGCGACCGGCTTCTTTCTGATCAGGACATTCTCGGGTGAGGGCTTGAACAGTGTCATTGAGGCAGATGCGGCAGCTGGCGACCGCTAGATCGCCTCTGCAGAGTCCGACAGCGTAAACTTGGTCCGGGTTTCGGCCGATGGAAGCGTTAAAGAAACCGTCGGAGTTGAGGTCGGAGCTGGTGGGAATGGAGGAAAGGAGGGCTTTCAGGTTCGCTGCGTAGGTGCTGTTGCTGGTGTAGTTGCCACTCTCTGAACATCTGTTGAATCTGAGTTCTGACTGGGAAGTGGTGAGGCTCACTAGGAAATTGAGAATGAACAGAAAGCAGATACACAGTCTTGGAGAGTCCATGCTCTTGATCCTCTCTGTGCTCACAGAAAGCAGGTAGATATTATTGGTGTTGGGATTTAGAAATTAGCATTGAGGGTTTCAGATCTATTGGAAATGTCCTCTTTGAATGCTACTATGATGGAAAGTCTTTATCATGTTATTACTGAAGTATTTGACAAAATATTTTTTACGACGTACTAATTGATAACGAAATTGAGCAGTAAATAAAAAAATTATCTAATATTCATCCACTAAAATTAAGGCCTAAATATTAATATGTTTGCACTCAGAACACGCAATTGGGTTCAGTTTTCTTGACCTCAGGGACCACGAGTTGGAAATTTGTGTTGGAAAGAACGTAACCTGCATTTGAGTGAAAAAGGGTTCATGTACAACTTTGTGACTTTGCTGTGCTTTCATACCACTATTTCATAAGTTGATCATGACGTGAGTGGTTAAGGACAAGACATGGGAATGGACATTGATGACTTACATCTATATTTCCCGTGCTCTTCCTTCTTTCTCTATGGTAAACACCTTTTACTTATATTAAATTAAATTGATTTTAGAGGTACATCCTTACCCAGTTGGTTTTCACTTTCATTGTTAAGTGTGTTTTACTTGTTATTAAGTGAAATTTTCTAATATTTAAGCTATAAGCTGATGAGCAGACTGTTATAAAAAAAAATGGGCATGTTTTGTTCCTCTTTTTTTGTTGGGTCAGGGATTATGATCTAAGTTACTTACCTTTTTTTTTTCCTTTTATGTACTCTGTACTAGAATCAGAAGTTATTTTGGATGGAGGTCAAAGCAAATATATTAAACATCTTTCTTCTTATGAGGAAAGTTTCTGAAGTTCTGTCATTGCAGAGCCGTCTTGGCATGACTAATCTTTTATCGGTGGAAGTTTTGGTGGACTATGTCTTACTTTGATAGTGGAGGATGTGATATTTTCGTAAGCTTAGTTTGTGTGGCTTCCATCTTTGCATATTGTGGGTCTTGAAGGTGTTTAGATTGAGAGAAGTTTACTCATTGTTATTAAAAAAGTTGTAGAAAAAAAAGTTAGTACGTACCTGTTTATATATTAAAGAATTCGTCAAATAAGAAATTAAACTAGCCGAAGCAAACTCTCTAGCAAACATTTGCAGATGATGCAAGGACAAAAGTCTCTTTGGACTGATTTTGATTACACACACTAGTATATGGATCTCGAGAAGGTTAAGCTGGTTCCGTACAAAGGAATTGAAGCACCTCCCTAGGTTTAAATTTATGCATCATAACTACACATCACTGAGTTCTTAGAGTATCAAATCTATTAGAAAGGATGCTCATGAAACATAAAATGGATCATTTAGCTATTCATCTGCACAACCAAATAAAGAATTCTTTGGGGTGCAAAAACATGAAATTTGGCGTAAAATGGGTTTGAAAATATCAGGAGATCTTTGCCTGACTTATCCTATATGTAATCCGATCACAGAACGGGATTTGCATCCTTAAACACTATCGAGGATGTAGCTCAGAATTGAAGCCTCACTATTCAGAAATTGAGCATATTACCTGTTGATTGATTGGAGTCATTAGCCCCGAGCTGTATTTGCAGAGTGGAAATTCTGGATCAATGCTACCATGCATAAAAAATGCAGGCTCTAAAGGCACCAGGAGGGCGATTGAGAAGCTATTAAGCATTAGAATGACTGAAGCCATAGTCGGTCTATAAGCTACATTCTCTCGAAGGCATAGCAGCCCAATGTGGATGCATCTTACGATGTCACGTGTTGAACCTGAATGAGCTCTCGATGCTGGATCGATTAGACTTGAACTTGAACCTGCTCCTTCGCTCCAATATTTCCAAGCCTAAGAGCATTCAGCATGTGCAACCACAATGATAAGCATTCACTCTGTTATAAATATATAGTGTGGCGGTAATGCATCTTGGGGAATCACACTTACATAGCTTAGGAGGTCCTCTACATTCTCCCTGGTATGAAAACAACTGTTCTTGTGACCACTTACAACTTAAAAGGACCAGCACAACAAAGCTGAATACATCTGCTTGACTAAGAACTGCCCATGCGTCGCATACTCTTGGCCCATTTATCCTTTACAATTGTAAAATGCTCGTTTTACTATAAACATTCAAGATTACTTCTCAGACATTCCTCTTAAGAATAAAATTTTGAATGCATCAGAATATTTGTGTTGATTTGCTGATAAAGAAAACATAATGCACTTCAAGGTGGGACTAGCTAGTTTAGTAATAAGATATACTTAAGTTCCAACAATTCTGCTTGTGTCACCCTAGTTTCATCTAACTCGAACAACCTTGTCATGCCAAAATCTGCAATTTTGGGGTTCATCTCTTCATTTGACAAAACAAGCTTTAAGATCGCGATGGTTTATTCTAAATCGAGAATCTTTGTGAAGGTAAAGAAGTGCCCGAGCAACACCTTCTATAATTTTGTACCGTTTGTCCTAGTCCAAATACGCACGTTTGACTGGATCTACAAGCATGACCAACCATAGAGCTTTGTCATGTCTTCATAAGATAGCTAACTACAAAAAATCATTATGTCGTGCAAACTTGCATTTTATGCTATATAAGACCGTAACAGACTAAAAATAATCTAGGCCTAGTTCTTCTATATCCATTTTTTGCTTTGCCTCATCAACAATAGAAGGTGTCTTCCTAAACAATGTGGTCATGCCTTGTGCAAGGGCTAACGCGACCTATTAAAATCCAAAAAGCAACATTATCATTGAATGACTAAGAAGCAAGAGAGGTTTGTATCATACCAAATAAGAAATTGTCAACTTGCATTGGGCAAAAACTCATAGATAAGAAGTATTTCTGTCTTTTTCCAGACAAAAACTAAGGAGCCTAACCAAATTCCTGTGCTGAAGCTTTGCCACTAACAAGACCTCATTTTTGAACTCCCCGTCACCTTGTCCTGAACCCTTTGACATTCACTTTACTGCTATTTCTTGTCCATTTTGAAGCCTATCCTCATGATCAAGCGGAACGAATGTAATGTGAAAACATGAACGTTAAACTACCTTCACAAAAATTGAAAATGTCAACCAATGAAGTTGTAGAAACATATTTACAAATACTGCTTCGTTACCTTGTAAACAACACCAAATACATCCTGCCCAAGCTTATTAGCATAAGAAAAGTTATCGGTCGCAACTCTTATAGTGCCAAGATGAAAGGACAAGGACTCTACGCCACAAATTTCATCGACAACTTCACGAAATAAGAGAAACTATCTCAAATGTTTCTAGCCATAAGTGGGTACAATTCCTCCCTCGTCCTGAGGACTGGGAAAAATACAGCTAAAAAAGCTTTTTAGGTGACATGTCAAAAAATGAGAACCTAATAGTTCATGCTTGGTTAAAGTTAAAACAAGTTTCTCGATGTTGTTGTGCCCATGTAATTACATCAGTTCCTTAAACACGCTTGTTTTAATTTTGTTCTTGGGTGGGAAAATGTGGGCTCCACATGTGATTCCCACGGTGGAGACCATGTTAAACATAATATAATTTTTAAACATAATATAACGATTAAAATGGATATCATGCAAGAAAGGAAACTTTGCTTGAGAATAATTTTGGTCATCTTTTTTGCTTTTAATTTGTAAAGTGAAATGAAGCCTACCTTCTTTTGAGTTACAATTAGTGTCAAACTTACCTTCAACATTAATATTCTGCTTTAGCTTCCTTAATGACAGAAGGAGGCAAACGAAGACCATTATCAACACGACATAAGTTGTGGGAACTGCAATAGCGAGAATGGTCTGAGATTTGTTGCCACTACCTCCTGCAATAACTGAAATTCAAATGAAATGCCAAATTTACTAATTGCTCAACTCCCTTTTCTAACTCACTGAAAAGACAAAAGGTAACCACAAGTATTGCTCATTACTATCAATGATGTCCAAAAGGACTAGCCCCTATGCATTGCAGCACCCGTCATATAATAGCACATTGTTGCTATATACATTTAAACATAAAAATATTGTCATTATAATAACACATTGTCGCTACATGTTAGCTTCATTAGTGTTGCAAGAATGTAAATATTATATCTCTAATATAAATGAAATATTTTTTTATTGACCGATAATACAAGGAGGGGTTATCAAAAAAAGTTTGACCACTAGGCTTAGAAAGAGAAATTTTAGCCTTTGATCTCAGAAGGTGTATGACATGTGTAATAACCAAAAAATTATTGTTTACACATGTCATACACTACAAGAAAAAAGACTTTTAGCAACGGATAATTCCGTCTCTAAAAGTCCGTAATCCGTTGGAAAAGAGTTTTAGCTATGGACCACCCGTCGCTAAAACTCCGTTGCCTATAACCCCGTTTCTAAAAGTTGTGCGACAGATTTTTATAATCCATCGCCTAAAGTCCACCTTCAATGATGGGCAAACAAACACAATTGCCGACGCTGATTCTATTTTCCGTATTTTAAAATTTTTTATCTGGTAATAATTTATTACGTAAAATATTTAGCGACGAAATTCCCCCGCTGTTTAAAACTTTAGCAACAGAAATTCCGTGGCAGAAACTCGTTCCTTTAAAATAATTAGACTTTTTAGTGATGGAATAAAGTCCGTCGCTAAAAGTCAAACTATTTTTAATTTTTTTAATACATAAACCTGTAATTACAATCTAACAATTAAATGTATATAAAATTCAAGAGGGCAGGAGTGGGGTAGCACGGAGTGGGGTACATTAATAGAGTAGGGAGGGGAGTACAATTTGCGCGGGGGGGGGGGGGGGGGGGCACGGGAGTGGGATACAAAGGAAAATGGTTGATCACGGTTTGGCGAGTCCCGAGGCATGTCCAGCAATAGTGCCCTGCATGTAAAGGCAGAACATATTAATCTTGATAACAATCGTATAGTGTTCACTAATTAAACGTATATAGTGGTTGTACCTGATTATACACGGTGATCCTCCTATAAACCTCCGCAACAATGCAACAGACCTCGTCCTCATGTAACGATGAGTGCCTCACGGTCAGTGTCTGCGTCTGTAGAGATGCAGCGGGGAGGCTCCTATCACGGTACGTGCAGTCATACCGAGGAGGCTGCGCACGCGGCCTAATTAAAATAGATTAACCCTAATTTACTGTTAATTTAAACTCCAATTAGCCCTAATTAAAATAATTAACTCAAATTTACTGTTAATTTAATTTCTAATTTGCCCTAATCACTATTGATTAACCTAACTAAACCTTGATTGTCCTGATTAATCATAGACAAATCCTAAATAAACTCAATTAGGGTAATTAACTGTAATATGTTCTAATTAAGCTCAACTAGCCCTAAGTAGCCCGAATTAATCCTTGAATAACACTAATTGAGTCTAATTAAATGCAATTAATTGTAATCAATCCTAAATAGCTTGAATTACCCTAATTGTTCTGAATTAATGCATTAACTTGGCATTTTCATCTTAATTAGCTATTGTCTATTTAGGTTCGGTACAAAATTATTTGGTTATATTGAACTTGAGTAGAGAAAATCATCATTCCTAAATCCTTTAATATCTATCGATCCCCAAAATCGAGATTCTCAAGTAAACCCGGTACTTTTGGTTGGTAAGTAATGGACTCAAAAAAATTTCTTGGCTCGTCATGCTGAACCATCTCGTATAAGATCTTATCTTTTGAAACTTCTGATTACACTTTTGGCTCGCACTCTCTATGTCTACAGAAGAGAAGACTTTCTGAGACAAAAGATCTTTCTCAGCCTGTCGTAGACATTCCCTGCCCTCCATTGTTCCTGAGGTAATTAGATAATAAATACACACAGTTTTCTTTAGAATGATCTCGTATGCATGACATATGGCTTGCCTTTCAACTGATGGATTGCAACCAATATCAAGTAACACAAATCTCGACGCCTCAACCAAATTTATGCCCCACATAGCTTGCCTTTCAAACCTCATTTAGCTCCAATCAGCCCTCATTAGCATTAACCCTATTTAGCTCTAATCAGCCCTAGTTGCGGGGTTGAGAGTTATTTTGCTTGATATTGGTTAGAACCATCAGTTGAAAGGCAAGCCATATGTCGGGCATACAAGATTGATCAGAAGAAAACTGTGTATATATACCATCTAATTACCTCAGGAACAATGCAGGGCAAGAAGTGTTTGCGATAGGCTGAGAAAGACCTTTAATTTGTCTTAGAAAGTCTTCTCTTCTGCAGACATGGAGAGTTGCGAGCCAAAAGTGATATCTGAAGTCTCTGAAGATAAGATCTTAGACGAGATGGTTCAAAATGACGCCTTAAGGGAAATGTTTGAGTCCATAACTTACTAACCAAAAGCATCGGGTTTACTTGAAAATCCCAATTTGGTGGATTGTTAGATATTAAAGGATTTAGGAATGATGATTTAATTTCTCTGCTCAAGTTCACAATAACAAAATAATTTTGTACCGAACCTAAATAGATAGTAGCTAATTAAGGTGAAAATGCCGAGTTAATGTGTTAATTAGGGGCAATTCGAGCTATTTTAGGTTGATTACAGATAATTACGTTTAATTAGATTCAATTAGTGTTATTCAGGGATTAATTCAGGCTAATTCGGGCTAATTGAGCCTAATTAGAACATATTACAGTTAATTACCCTAATTGGATTTATTTAGGGTTTGTCTATAATTTATTAGGACAATCAAGGTTTAATTAGGTTAATTAACCGTGATTAGGGCTGATTAGAGAGATTAAATTAACATAAACATTAGGGTTAATCAGTTTTAATTAGGGCTAATTAGGCTAATTCGAGCTAAATAGGATTAACGCTAATAAGGGCTAATTCGACCTAATAGGGTTAATTGGGTTTAACTAGATTTAACTATTATTAATTAGGATTAAGTCACTTTAGAATTCGTTGAGTTCATTTGAAGAGTTGATATTGTCCCACATGTGATTGAGTCCAGGGTTTAAGTATATAGTTAGGGTTAAATTGTACTTAGGATAATTATGATTAATTAGAAATATATTAATATGGTTCAATTATAGTTTAGTTAGGGGTTAATCGGCATTAATTGAAGGTTAATCAAGACTAATTAGGGTTAATTATAGTTAATTAAAGTTGATCAGGGTTGGCTAAGGTTTAATTAGGGTGAATCAGGATTAATTATAGTTAATTAGGGTTACCTAGGGATGTGTTAGGGGTTAATCGGGGTTAATCAAAATTATTTTTTTACGTTTTCTCCTTGTGGAGGGATTCAATTCCCATGTGACTCCTAACTACCAATTTAAGGGGCTAAGGCATCAATTTTTAAAACTTCACATTATAACAATTCTGAAAATCAGAAAGAGCACTTCGACTTCAGAATAACTTGAAAAATAATAATTCTAATTAACTGTAGACATAATAATTCAACAAGTCACAGCAAATGCAAAGAATATAGTACTATGCATGGCATGGGGGATTGATAAAATAGGGATACTACAGATTAGTTGAGGGTTTAGTGTACTATGTAGAATGTACATAAACATAGGCTTGTAAGTTTTGCATTTAATAAAATAAAGGACATTTCACAAAAAATTAAATGAGAATAATTCTAACATGTACTTTGAGTAATTTGGATGTACTTAGGCTTTATTAGGCTAATTCGGATGTAATTCGAGTAATTTGGATGTACTTAGATTAATTAGGCTTCGTTAGGGGTACTTAGGGTTTATCCGGGCTAATTAGGATTTATGGTTTAAGGTTAACTGGTTCAAATAGGTTTAATGGGGGCTAATTACGGTTAATTGGTTCAATTATGATTAATCAAGACTAATTAGGGTTTATTAATTCAATTAAGGTAAATCTAGATTAATTAGGGCTAATTGGTTCAATTAGGTTGAATCAGGATTAATTACAATTAATTGGTTCAGTTAGATTAATCGGGTTTAATTGGGGTTAATTCGTTCAATTAGGGTTACTTGGGATTAATTATTGTTAGGGGAAAATAGGGAATGACCCCCTCTGCTTTACACATTGTGCGTTTTGCCCCCTCCACTTCAAATTTAAACACTAAATCCTCCCACAGTTTAAAAAAATGGGCACTGTTAACCATAACAGATCTTTGTAAAATACCCTTTTTATCCTTCCATATAACCTTCAATTTTTCGGGAAGCATGCCCAAACCCGTGCCCTTCTTCTACTTGTTCTTCACTCCTTTCCCCTTCCCATTCTCTACATTTCCCCTTCCCCGTAGTTGTGGTTGTGATTGCGATTGGTGGCAGTTGGGTGTCTGGTGAGGGGGCTTGGGAGTCATGGTCACCGGTGATGGTGATTGGGAGTCGTGGGTGGCTGGTGTAGGTGATTGGGTTTGATGATCTATTGGGGTTTTAAAGATTGGGTTTGGTTGTGCGGCCACGTTGATGGAGTTAGAGGCAGAGCGGATGGATCGGCAGTGATGATTGATGTTGATGATCAATTGGGGTTTAGGATTCAGTATGGTTTTGGATGGCCGATTGGTGGCCCACGACATGCGACATGAATGGTGGTTGTGCGGCGGCGTGTGTGGGTGCCTGGTGGAGGGACTGCTCCGACATTGGCCGTGGGTGGGCCAATCGATTGGTGGCCGTAGCGTGGTTAGTCGATTGGTGGCGAGCAGGAGTCTGCGGCGGACATATGGGGACTCGGGTGTGCGGTGGTAGAGATGGTGACCGGAGCTCCGGCGTCCGTCACTGACTGAAGATCAAAAAATCTATCTCGCCCTTTTGTCCCTATGTCTTTCTCTCATGCTCTCGCTATTCCTGGTGGAGACGGTGGCCGAATTTTGACGAACAGTCGCGAAGATGGTGGTCTATGGTGGCCAGTGATGGAAGTTGGTCTACTGTGGAAGGTTGGGGCTGCGATGGTAGCTGCGCTGGCTTGTGACAGTGGAAGGTGGAACGGTGAGTGTGTTGCTGTTGGTGATCTACGGTGGGATGGTGAGTGTGTTGCTATTGCGGTGGGAGGTTGGGGCGTTGATGGGTGACGGTCGGTGTGTTGTTGTTGCGGCAGGAGGTTGCGACAGGAATGGCTGTTTACGGCGGTGGGCGGTGGCTGCGATTGGTGGTCTATGGTGGCTTGTGGTTGTCTACGGTGGAAGGTTGGGGCGTTGATGGGTGACGGTGGGTGTGTTGCTGTTGCGGCAGGAGGTTGCTTTTTACCGCCAACCAACGCAGCGACAGAGAAGACGGGGAGGAGATGAGAGGAAAACAGGGGAAGGAAGAAAGAGAGAGATTGAAAAAGAGACAGACAGGAAAACATGGCATTTTGGTCCTAAAAAATCAGGTTTTGGGCACCATATGGTTCCCTCCAAAAAACACAGCTAGTTTGGATGTTTTCCATTAACTGTGTTCATTTTCTTAAACTGTGAGGGGGTTTAGTGCTTAAGTTTAAAGTGGAGGGGGACAAATCACACGACGTGTAAAGTAAAGGGGGTCATTCCCTACTTTCCCCTTATTGTTAATTGGTTAGATTAGGGGTAATTAGGGTTTGATTAGGGTTAATTTGGTTTACTTAGATTAATGGCTATTTTGCTATTAGTTTAGCATGCCATTTTGGTGGTAACTCTGACAATTGTGACATTAGCTTCCATTAGCTCATAGTTTGATCTAGATGAAACATTAATTCTAGTTGGGGACCAACGTTTTATACTTCATGCCCAACACTCTTAAAAAAGATCCAATTCCTTCTGAGAACCTATTAAGTGGAAAATCATCACTTAGTAAAAAGGTATCTTACTTACTAATAACTGGCTGTAGAAACTGAGAAATCCATGTATATTGCCTCACAGTTGTTGAAGACCAAGCATGAATACAAAGACAAAAAGTAAAGAAACACAATTCACGTAGCCATGTACTATGCAGAATACAAAGGATAGCCCCAAATGATGGTAGCTGCTGCTTCATAAGAAAACCAGCCATACCTAACTGAGCAAACTGAAGAGTAGTTATGTTATAACCAAATGAGGTAACGTTTACAACTAGAGCTTGTTTGACCGGGCATCCTCGGAAAATGCTTAGAAGAAGGAAATTCAGATTATGTGTAGCAGAAATAGATGATGCAGCAGGGACTAGATTATGTGAAGAAAAAGCTTCACATAATTTCTCTGGAAATTCAGAGAAAGGCTCGAGTAACGAATGTCAGATATAAAAGAACACCTGAAGCACTACCGGTCCAAGTCTGCAATCCGGTATGATTTCTCTCGAAAAACTCTATGAATCATCACTAGTATGGACCATTGACATAAGCAAATACACCTAATACTATTTAATTCCACAACACCTAACTGTTAAACCCATTCAGCAATCACAAATTAGTTATATTCCTCTGGATTGGTGAGATTTAGAAAAGCTCTTAATCAAAAAGCCAAAACGCACAGGATCCTATACCGCTAAACCCATTCAACAATCAGAAATCAGTTAGGCTAATCTTTCAGACCACACAAAAGTAAAAGATTATATTCAAAAATTCCCTAGCACCTGATTGCTCGACAATGTAATAATGTAAGAAATTCATGTCCTTTGCTTCACAGTGGAAAAAGACCAAGCACGAATTCGAAAACAAAAAGTAAAGAAATTGAGTTCACGTAGTTTTAGTGAGAAACCATTTTATCTTATCCAAGCATTATAATTGGCAAAAATTTAATTGAAGTACGTTATAAAATGAATTAATGATTCAACAATAGGGCATCTATCAGAAGACATTGTCAGAATAAATGATTTAATAATAGGACCATCTCAAATAGCAGATTATCATAGAGATTCAAGCATTTAATACTCAAAAGGCTAAATTTACTCATCAACAAAACTTAAAGGTATGTAACATCATTTCACATCAAAACAATGTGGTATCTAACACATCAAGACAAATCAAATAGCGGTAGATTTGAGAGATGGAGGCAGTGGTAGATGACATACCCGGCGCAGTGGTAGATCTGCCAGAGAAAGACATTGGAGGCGGCGGTGGCGGCGGCGTCGCGACAGATGCCTTGTTGTCTGTTCATATGCGATTGAAAAAAGGAGATGGAGACGGTGGTCGGGGGAGGCGATGGGTTGTGGAGCTGAGAGAATGGGAGTGTGGAGGGCGATGCGTCGTCTGCGACTATGGGAAAAATTAGGGATTTTAAAAAATTAGAAAATTTTTAGAAACTTTTAGAGACAGAAAAGCCGTCGCTAACATTTCGTCGGTAAAAAGCCATTGATGAAGGTTTTTTACCGACGGATGTGTCCGTGGCTAAGGACTTCTTGCCATGGACTTTTAGAGACAGTTAATTCCGTCGCTGAAGGTGACTTTTAGCGACGGAATCTATTCCGTCGCAAAAAAGCCTTTTTCTTGTAGCTAGTGATAGCTATAAAACCACAAAATTGCTGTTGGTTATTTGCACTATGAACAATGTTGGCGAGGCATAGTGAACAGCCGTAAAAGATGGACTGCGCATTTGAGTTTTAGGGTCTTTTGTTTTAGAAATTCATTTGTGGAAGTAGTAAAAAGAGAGTCGATGATCAAGATGATGCCAAGATGGCAAGATTCCACGGTCAGGATTGCGTCGCCACTACTTGCACCCAGCTGCAGGCGCCCGAGCTTGCCCACCTCTTCAACGTACTGCTCCCAGCCCCCAGCCCTAGGGGAAGCTTGTGCCTTGCGCTTATGCGTGCATTTTATAACAGTAGTTATGACTCTGACGTGGGGATTCCATACAAAGACACTCGCATTTGATAAGTAAGAGAAGACCATGGACAGGATCTCATAGTTTTGTCAACCATAAATGGGACCTGAACTATAATTCGTAAAGTTCCTCTATGAAACGCTTATGGATTGACCAAATAGTCCACATTGTTGCGGTTCAATTCCGATCGAATTGGCGGCAATACCTAAATCATGCAAAAATTGAGATTCTTCCGGGTCTTTTCAGGAAATGGCAGCCTCTAAGATGGATCACTTAGGTTGATGCATCTCCAGCCACCAAAATATCCCACGAAGTTCGTGCTGAGTTAAATTGGCAGCTCTAATTTATTGTTGAAACTCAAAGATTTATAACATGCATGATTTTTTTTTACAGTAATATATATACTACTTAGGTTGCACGTGCGATTCACGTTGGAATTTGACCTACTTCAAAAGTCTTTGTCGAAGAACATTAAAACACTATAACTTCGAATTACTCTTACTGCTCCATCCGAATTTCTTCCTTTCTTATAAAGCAACACCGATTACAGAGCAAACCAATTAAAAAACATGACAACATTGATTCAAGTAATTGTACAAAATATTGCTATCATCTTTCTTCTTCTCACATTTGCCAACAATGCATGGTACAAGAATGTTTTTCTCGTTCCTCTTGGGTGATCTATGAAGAAAACCGCTCCTTCCAAATCAAGTCTATCTATTATCTCATAAAAAATATTCATGTGTTCGGGATTCAACATGATACCTATGGAGTAGTCTTCAAATGGAGTCTAAATTGATAACTGATCCCTCATTTCTTGTAGAATATGGTTTAATCATCCTGTTCGGGCCGGTGGTAGAATTGGTAGCTATATTGGGTGATTAATTTCTCCATGCTCTCAAGGAAGAAATTCAAACTTTTCAGAGTACTTGACATGTGGGAATTTGGTGCTGCTGTTTCTGGTAAAAAAAGTCTTCGGATATTGGCTCATAAATGTGTTCCATAGCATTCGTAAATCAGTTGGTTGCTAATGCACTAATCTTGTAGCAGATAGTCTGCACATGGCACGCAAAGTTTGCAATGATTGTTGCCTCATTCAAAAATTTAAAATTTTTTTGATCAGTTTCCAGTAGTCCAAACAACCATTCTGAATGACAATTATCGTCTTCCACTAACTGTTACTAGATTCCGGAAGGAGTTTGGACTCCTAACATGAGTTAAGAACAATCTTAAATAATATCACTCTCATTCTGGTGGATTTGTGCCATCGGCGCAACCAATCATATCTCCCTTTTGCCTTTTATTACAATATCAGTACTTGGGGTTGGTTGCACATGTAATGCTCTACGATTTCTATATTATGATATTTGATTGGGTGCATCGTTCTTGAAAGGTTATCTTGGCTATCACGTTCTCTAAGGAGTTAAAAAGCAAACGTGGGTTTGCATATCCATAATAATAAAATGGAGCCTTCAATCTTAATAATGTATGAGACGCTACTCTGTTTTGCTATATATTATGTTTATAGCTTTTAGGTACAGAAAGAGTAGACCAATCAACCCAATGTATAGACTTTCGATTCGCTTCACCTGACTGCCAAAAAGGAGCCAAAATTTGGTCTAACTGTGAGCAAACATGAGTAGGAAATCTGTATACAAACATGTAATCAATCAATAGAGAGGAACAAATGGATTGAATTAAAGTAGCACAACCAGCCTTATTTAAGATTAAACCTAGATGACGGAAGATTTCTTTTTTCTGAGCCTTCACGTCCAGATTAACACCCAAATATTTACTACAGGATGGAGCGGCGTGAAATTGAAATCCCATTTCAATAAGTGCTTTAACTGAACTAGAAGCATTAGGACTAATAGAGAGGGCATACTTGCTCCCGTTAATCCATTGACCCGACCATTTACAGTAAAGAGCAAGAACGTTCTTAACCTCTGAAATTCTGCGATGAATATCTTTTTGAAGTCTCAAAAAACGATACAAGTCATCTGCATACATGAGGTGATAAACTGAAGGCGAAGATTTCTATTTGATGTTTGAATTGCGCTCTTAACTATTTGATTTTGACTTCTCACCTCAAGTGTCTTTTTAATTAATTGTTATAATTGTATAACTATTTTAATAACTAATTGTGATGTTCAAATAGTTGTAGTTCACATATCACCTTATTATCGTTAAGCTAAAAGCTAGTTATCAGACTATTGTCAGTAATGAGTTAGTTCTTTTTGTTTTTCTTTCTATTTTGGGTTATGAACTACTGATCTAACTTCAGCTGAAGTTCTTTTAATTAATTGTTATGATTGTATAGCTATTTTAATAACTATTGTGATTCAAATAGTTAAGAGTTCACATATCACGTTTTAATTATTAAGCTATAAGCTAGCTATCGGGCTATTATCAGTAATGAGTTAGTTCTTTTTTTTTTGTATGATCTAAGTTCAGTTGGTTGTTTTCTATTATACCCTGCGGTGGAATAAGAAATTATTTTGGGTGGAGGCCAAAGCAAATATACTCAACATTTAAGGGGCGAAAAGAATAAAAGCGGGTAGATTGTGAAAACTATCGTTTTTTTTTTGTTGTCAAAATATGGGTGCAACTTTAAAGATGGAAAGTGCAATTGTTACTTCATTGCCTTCTTTTACAGAAGTTATATTAAGAAAACCAAATGCTAATATAACATACTCAAAGTATCAATATTAACTCCCAGCTCTATTGTTCCATAGTGGTTTTGGAGTGAATAACCTTTTATTGACGGAGGTTTTGGCGGACTAAGTCTTGCTCTGAAACTGGTAATGTAGAAATTGGACAAGTTTGGAGGGACAATGGAGTAATAAGTGGAGGATGCGATACTTTGTATGCTTAGTTTCTGTGGCTTCATTCTTTGGCATGTTGTGGTCGTGGGTCTTGAAGGTGTTTAGTATGTAAAAAAGTTGTAGGAAAAAAAAAGTTAGTATATATATACCTCATATTAATGGATCAATCAGGCAAAAATTCAAACTAACTAAAGCGAAATCTCTAGGAAAATTTATGGGTAAAGCAAGGACAAAAGTCTCTATGGACCAATTTTGATCAAACATGCTAGTACTAGCAGACGGTCTCCAGAAGGTTAAGTTGATTCTCTAAAGAGAATTTGAAGCTCCTCCCTATGTTTGTATGCATGTTTATAGCTATGAATTGCAAACCATCGTGCGTAACTGTGTGTAGTATGATGTAATATGTTCGACATCTATCGTAATTGTGTCAATAGGCCAGCAATCCTATTTTAGAATATTAATAATATATCTTTCATTAAACCCATAAAAAAAAATGAGTAACAGTGTCAAAATTGACAAGTGTCAAAAATAGGTCACTTGTTGTATAGAGATCTTAGGGCCTGTACGCTTACGAGATTTTTTTTTTCTGTATTCTATATTCTGTTTTTGGTTTCCAGAATTTAGTATTCAGTTCTAAAATCGTATTGTGTACTTTTACTTTTTTCCATATTTACTTTTTCAATTTTTTATGTACGTTTATCACTTTCATTTTCGTTTTCACCAACTTTTTTCTGAACTAATTCATTAATGGACCCCACTATTTCCATTTCTAGGAAGACCCAGTGAAATGGGTGGTCTATTTTGGTGAGTGTTTGTTGAAACAGGGTGGTAGATATAAGGGAGAAGATGTGGTATTCTGACAAGGAGAATACAGTTAAGGAAAAAGATGAAAACACCCTTTGGGTGTTTTTAGCTTTTTTGATACTATTTGAAAATTTTATCCAAAACGAAATCGAAAAAACGTAAACATACACAAAAAAACATCTTTTTTATCATCATTACAAAAATGAAAACTGAAAAACGTAAACGTACAGCCCCTTAATTTCCTCATCTTTTTTATTGTAAGGAGTATCATTGGACAAGGTTTAGCATCAAATGAAACTAAATTCCTTTTATGCATGATCTTAAGGACGCATCTCCCATATCAGTGATCTTAAGATTTTTACCCATAAAGTCAAAGAACGGAGCAAACCTCCCTAATCACAGCTGCCCCCTGGGGTTTTACGGTTTTTAATTTACAACCTGAACTGAAGTTGAAGAAATGAGCCAAATAGTAGATCTATTCTATTAAATGTTAGAATTTTTCTCAAATAAATCATGAATTTTTGAGAGAACGAGTACTTTGGTGAATCAGAAGAACTGAACTAAGGGTTCGGGGATGATATGATTGTTAAGGAAGATTTTATCGAGTAACAAACTTCTTTAACGAGGCACTATCGCGTCTAAAATAGGAGTGATAAAAGTGAATTCACTTTTAGTATTTTATTTAAGTTAGTAATAATGCTTTCTCTAGACAAAATTAGAAAATCTCTCCAACAATTGTAGTCGTAGAAACATTGGTATGTTCTTTATACGTTGTTAATAACTTTTTTGTTTCATGTTTTGTGATACGCATTAATACACTTTTTAGGGCTTTATAATATATTCTATTAATTGACCTAACTTGACTCGGGTTGCTTTTGGCACCTCAATAGTGTCGCACATAATTTTTTATACATGACATACATGCGTCATCGTCACTATGCATCATCGAGTTCTTAGAGTATCTTTTTTTTTTGGTGCTTAAGTTCTTAGAGTATCTAATCTATCTAAAAGGGTGCTCGAGAAACATAATGTGGATTTAGCTATCCTTAATCCGCATAACTAAATGAAGAATGTTGGTTGCACAAACAAGAAATTTAGCATTAGAATATGTATGAAAATATCAGGATTGGTGATCGTTGCCTGACTTATCATAGCTAGTATTCGACCATGGATGGGGACTTGCATCCTCAAGCACTACAGAGGATTTAACTCAGAAATTGAAGCCTCATTTCATCGAAAATGAGCAGATGTACATGTTGATTGACTGGAATCTTTAGCCCCCAAACTATATTCGCTAAGCAGTGGAAGTTCTGGATCGATGCTAGTGAGCATAAAAAATGCAGCTTCTGAAGGCACCGGGAGGGTGATTGAGGTGCTACTGAGCATGAGAACAATTGAAGCCATAGTCGGTCTAAACGTTCATCTTTTTGAACGCATAGAGCCCCAATGTGGATGCATCTTATGATGTCGCGTATTGAACCTGAATCAACCTTCAATGCAAGATCGATTAGATTTGAACCTGCTCCTTCGCGCCAATATTGCCAAACCTAAAAGTACTCAACATGTGCAGCCACAATGGTAAGTATACCCTATGTTACACATAGTATGGCTAGTAATGAATCATGCAGAATCATACTTACATAACTTGGAAGGTACTCCATATCCTCCCCACTACAAAAAGAACCGTTCTTCTGACCACTTACAATTTCAAGGACTAGGACACCAAAGCCAAAAGCATCTGACTTCCCTGAGAACTGCCCATGCATTGCATATTCCGGTGCCATATATCCACTGCAATAGTAAAATGGTCATTTTACTACACAGTTTTAAGATTCTGTCTCAAACATTCCTCTTGAGAATAAAATTCGGAGTTTATTGGAGTATTGTGTAGCTTTACTGATAGAGAAAACATACATGCGCTTCAAGGTAGTACCACTTTAGCAAATTGATATACTTACTAGGTTCTGGCAATTCTTTTTGTATTGCCCCGGGTTTCATCTACTCGAAGAGTCTGCCATGCCAAAATCTGCAATTTTGGGATTCATCTCTTCATCTTACAAAAGGTTGCTAGCTTTGAGATCATGATGAATGATTCTAAATCGAGAATCTTCGTGAAGGTAAAGAAGTTCCCGGGCAACACCTTCTATAATTTTGTACCGCGTGTCCCAGTCCAATTATTCACGTTTTATTGGATCTACAAATATGACCAAACATAGAGCTTTGTCATGTCTACATAGTATAGCTAACCATGAAGAATCATTATGTAGTGCAAACTTTCATTTTATGTTGTATCATACCATGACATACTAAAAATCATGTAGGCCTAGTTCTCTATATCCATTTTTGCTTTGTCTCGTGAATAATTAAAGGCGTCACTGCAAACAGTGTAGTCACGCCTTGTGCACGAGCTAGCCGTATTAAGATTGAAAGAGCAACATGGTTTATAGAATGACAAAGAAGCAAAAGACAACATTATACCGTACCAAATAAGACTATGTCGAGGCTTGGATTGAACACAAACTCGTAGATAAGAAGCCTTTCTGTCTTTTCCAGACAGAAACCAAGGAGCCTAACCAAATTCTTGTGCTGAAGCTTTCCACTAACAAGATCTTAGTTTTGAATTCCAGTTCACCTTGTCCTGAACCTTTTGACAATCTCTTTACTGCTATTTCTTGTCCATTTTGAAGCCTACCCTGAAGATCAAAGAAAACCAACATAATGTGAATATATGAACTTTAAACTACCTTCACAAAATTTAAAAAAAAAAGTGAATTTCAATGAAGTTGTAAAAAAACATTTATGCTTGTTACCTTGTAAACAACACCAAACCCACCTTGCCCAAGCTTATTAGCATCACAAAAATTATCAGTTGCAGCTCTTACGGTGCCTAAGTCAAAGTACAAGGACTCTGTGTGCTGCTAATTTCATCGACGACTTCACCAAAAAAGAGAAGTTGTCATGGTCATGTGTAGTAAATCTCAAACAAAAAATTTAATCATAGGTAGTGACAATTCCAGTCTTGAGGACTGGGGAAAAATGCAGCTAAAAGGCTTTAAACGTGGCATGCGAAAGAATAAAAACCTAAAAGATCATGCTTGGTTGAACTTAAAACAAGTTTCTCGACATTGTTGCGCTTGTGTAATTATATCCAGTTCCTTTGCAAAAATTGGCTTTCATTTTTTTCTTATTGAGAATTGTAATTTTTATTGCCCGTCGAATCTTAAGTGTATTCCTCAAGGACCTTTACCTCTTCACCCAAGCCTCGGTTTGAAAATGATAATGTTCCCGGGCGCTAAATGTGGGCTCCATATGTGTTTCCTCTGGCAGAGCCCATATGTGTACGAATATGAAGGCCCGGGGGGTGGGGTGGGGTGGGTTTGAATTTTCTAATGTCCAATTCGACTATATTTACAGGTTTGTGCAGAAATCTTTTTGTACTCCATGGTCTTATGGTCCAATTATTTAAAAATATTGTATAACAATAATAGTAGTAGTAGTAATAACAACAACAACAACAACAATAATGTTGTTTTTAATGGTGCTTCATAACTTGCGAGAAGGAAAGATTTGCTTGTGAATGATGTTGAGGTACACTACCCACTGAGGTGGGTTTGATTTGTAGGTCGGAATGAAGTCTAGCATTTTTCAGTGACAAAAAAGAGATTAATCTGAGCGCGAAACTTACTTTCAATGCTATTATGCTTTCGCTTCCTCAATAGTAGAAAGAGACAAATCAAGACCGCTATCAACACGGTCTTGATTAGTAATTCTTCAGTCCAGGGATTAATATATATAGATGATCTACAAACACCAGCCGACCCTAAAAGACTCCTCCAACAGTTCGGTTCACGGCAAGGGATACCGGGAGAGAGAAAGAGATAGATTAGAAGAAGGATCAAAGGATTTTGGCAAGATTCTGTAAGTTTCTAGCCTTTCCCCTATTGATTAATTACAATTTACATGAATTGTGTGTGCGTTAATGGGTACCGTGTCCGTGTGTGTGCGTGGGTGTTTGCTCTGTGGGAACGTCGCGGCAATGGTGTAAGGACATAGGCTGCCGAAGCAGTTATGTCATGAGTAAATTGTAAGTATAGCAATGGTGTGGGTGCATGACTGGGTGTACTGCGCAGTCGAGTGTGTGTGTGTGTGCTAATAACGAGTGAATGTGGGTGAGTATTGTTGGTGTGTGTAAAATGGGAAGGGTAAGAAACTATATGGGAAATGGGTATGCTGTGAAGGGGGTCAACAATGTATAGGTGGGTTGTGTGAATGAATGAAATGGTAGAAAGATTAGAAACCCACTGCCGTAAGGCAGTGGGTGTCACGGCAGTGGGTGGTTGTGAGTATATGTTGTGGGTGTTAAAGTTTAGTGTGTTATGTGTATGTACATATGAGCGTGGATTGCACCTTCACTGAGTTAGACGAGATAACCAGCCATTTACGCACCATCAAGTTGGTGAAAGAAACTCCGACAACGACGGGGGTGTTTGGATTTGAAGGCTGCTTTGATCAGTTTTAGTATTCACAGTTTAGCGACAACAATAAGGTATTAAACTTTGATGTGGTTTGGGTCTGTTGAAACTATTACAACAATTATTGTGCTACCACGTAACACGTAATGGGTTCGGAAACATACCGTACGAAGTCTCCGAAAATTTTGATATAGGATCCTTGTTGTTACGAGCCTCCAACACGATTGATCTTTATCGTAGGTACGAAAACGGCTACTAGAGTCGAGTTCTTCGTCCACGAACCAAATCCTAGAGCTTGGTGATTGCTCTAGAGAGAGTGCTATAGAGAGAGGGATTGTCTTATGACTTATTGTCTGTCATTATAATTTATTGGGATAACTCTAGCCTTTATATAGAGATACAATTAGAGACTGACTTTACCTCAAACACTTAGGAGATAAAGATGTATTTACCTCAAACACTTAGGAGATAAATATTCTCTAATTAACTGTAATTATCCAGACTAACAAATACACATTATCTGTTAGTGGGCGGATAATGGGTCCATTGACCCAATTTATTAACAGCTCCCACTCGCCCACACACAGGGCAAATAAATCGTACAGTCCCTCTTTATCTCTCGTCCACTCATCTCCTCATACAGGAAATGGAACGTGCGACCTACGAGAAAGGATGTCCAGTTGAGGAGTATTGTATTAAGTTATCACCAAACTAACACAATACATCACTCCAATAAATCTCGTATGTACCCCAGATAGTTCAACTACACCAGATTAAACACTCTCAAATCCCTCATAATGAGCAGTGTTAAACCTCTCATATGTTATGTATTCATGACTCATATCGAAACGAAAATCGACAAAGTCGCCCGGGCTATGAATCACACAACATGATGTAATATTGAACTTTCTTCCCAAAGCCCTCATGTCATTCCAATTAGACCCAACCGCTTTCCTAGACATGCCCCGCGAGACCGCATCATCCATGATCCAAGGGTACATGCTAAAGTAGCGACATTGAGTATCCTCTTCATGACATAGTCTAAGGTGAAAAGGGTACTACATAGGATCAAAAATATTTTGATCCAAGTGGCTCACACAGTGACGAAGCAGGGATTCATTCATCACTCCCACTGTCGGTCTGCATTTAGCACATGCAGTATGATTTGCATGCTATGGCGTAACCCACAAGGGCGTGTCACATAAATGTATAATAAAATACGCCATACGAATCTGAGTCTAGTCGCTGTACAAGCGCCTAACCTGAGTTTTTCAGCCCAGTCACTCTCATAGTGCCTGCCTGAAATCTCACATTCGGCTGTAAACAGGCTACATAGAGTTGTGGAGATACTCTATGATCGACCTACATTTTTAGGTCTCATCTTAGCTCCAACTAAGGCGACATGTTTGCTTTATAAGCTGTATCATCTTATTCGCCCACTTGGCGCTTAAGACAATTATGTCTCATCTTGCTCGCTATCTTAGCGCCAAGGTGAATTACCCGTGTGAGTGGGTCAATTCGAGCCTGGTGACACTCTCAATAAGGATGTATATGTAATCACAAAGATTATCCATTCATTCCAAAATAAACTCAAATCAAGGAACGAAAATTTAATATAATAAATGTCAAGTACATAAGATGCCATAAACATATCAAAACCTACGGAGTCCCATACTCCTAATGTGAGAAAGGAAAACATCTCTAGCAATGGGCTTGGTCAAAGGATCAGCCACCATTCTGCCAGTAGGTATATGCTTCATGGTCACCTCTCCTTGCGCAACTAAAGTTCTAATGAAGTGATAACGAAGGCCTATGTGTTTGGCCTTCCCATGATATTTGGGGTCCTTTTACAAAATCTAGGGCAGCTGTATTTTCACAGTGAACAGTGACAGCCTCATCTGCATGAGCTGTAACCCCTAGAGCTTGTATGAATGACCTCAACCAAACAGCTTCCTGGACTGCTGCTGAACAAGCAACATACTCCGACTCCATCGTGGATAGGGCGATGCAAGACTTTTTCTTGCTGCACCAAGAGATAGCTCCACCTAAAGTGGATATGCGCTTATCTCTATCAACGCCCCAATCCTCTCAGTCTCAAGTCTCCACCATGATAACACAGGACGAGATCAGTGGTTCCACGCAGGTATCGAAGAATCCTCTTCACCGCATTCCAATGAGCGGGTCCAGGATTACTCTGATAACGACTCACCATTCCAACGGCATAGCAGATGTCTGGACGCGTACACAACATAGCGTACATCAGACTCCCAACTGCAGCGCGTAAGGCACTTTGGACATCCGATTCTTTTCCTCATCATTCTTTGGGCATTGGTCTGTTGTTAAAGTACACGCCTTGTCCATTGGAGTGTCTATGGGTTTTGAGTTATGCATACGGAATCGTTCAATGACCTTCTTGATATATGTCTCTTGAGACAAACCGAGAAGTCTCTTTGGACTATCACAAATGATTTTAAACCCCAAGCACATAATTAGCTTCTCCCATGTCCTTCATCTCAAAAGCTGAGGACAACCACTGCTTAGTGGCGACAATGGAACTCATGTCATTCCCAGCTAAAAGAATGTCATCCACATACAAAGAAATGATCAGAATATTTTTCTTGGATCGTTTTACGTAAACGCAATGGTCTTGTTCAATCATTTTAAAACCTATAGAGGTAATGGCATGACGAAACCTAAAGTACCACTGCCTAGACGATTGTTTGAGACCATATATAGAATGTTTGAGCTGGCAAACTTTGCACTCATGTCCCTTGACTTCAAAGCCCTCAAGTTGAGCCATATAAATCTCTTCGTCTAGTTCTCCATTGAGAAATGCAGTCTTAACATCCATATGAAAAAGTTCTAAATCCTGCTGGGCGACAATAGTTAGGATCAGGCGAATTGAAGCAAATCTCACCACTGGGTAGAAAGTGTCTTCATAGTCCACACCCCGTAGTTGGGTATAGCCTTTTGCCACAAGACGTGCCTTATACTTGTCAATTGACCCGTCTGTCTTGCACTTGACTTTTAAAACCTATTGTTCCCAATAGTTTTGCGCCCTGGCAGAAGGTCAACCAACTCCCAGACCTGATTCTTCTCCATTGAGCTTAACTCATCTTTCATTGCACCTTCCTCGTGCACCTTTACGCAATTGAGAATCTTGTTGACCTAATGGTCCTTGTGGTGTGCTCCCACTGTCTGGGATACTCCCACTTACACTAGGTTGAAGGTCACTTACACTATCTTCAGCGACAACCGGATGATGAACTAATTCCCCACCTTCGCTTGGAGATGGTAAAGTGGGTTCAACCTCCTCTAACTCATAGAGGTCAAGATTCTTACTCGCGTCTCCAATGCTAGGAAAATCACTCTCTATGAAATCGACATCACGAGACTCTATTTCAGTCATTCCACCATTTGGAAGTTCACCATACATCACATAGCCTTTAGAGTTTTCAGAATACCTTAGAAAGATACTCTTTTTTGCTCTAGGCCCTAGTTTCCCATACTTATCAGAAATACTGTGAACATAACCTACTGAGCCCCATGGGAGCAAGTTATCCAAATTTGGCTTTTGGCCATTCCAAAGCTCATAAGGGGTGGATTTCACTGGCTGTGAAGGCACACGATTAAGTATATAGGCTGCAGTCAAAAGGGCATCCCCCAAAAAGATATTGGAAGGTTTGCTTGCTCCATCATAGACCTAACCATGTCTAACAATGTTCTATTCTTTCTTTCCGCAACACCATTTTGTTGTGGAGTATTAGGAATAGTAAGTTGCCTGCGTATCCCCTTTTCCTCATAAAACTTTTTAAAGTGATCTGACAAATATTCGCATCCCCGGTCAGTGTGAAGAGTTTTTAAATTCGTCTCTTTATGATTCTCAACCTCTGCTACAAAGCGTTTGAAACACTCTAAAGTTTCATAGTGGTGAGATATCAGATACACATAATCATATCGCGTATAATCGTCTATCAGTGTAAGGAAATAAGAGGCGCCATGGCGTGCCTTTACATTCATAGGTCCACATATGTCAGAGTGAACTAGCTCAAGTGGCTGAGTTGCTCTCACAGCCTTTCCAAAAGGCTTCCTGCATGCTTTATCGGCCAAACAAGCCTCACAAGTTTGTAGATTAACTTTTGCGAGTGGGCCTAAAAAGCCTTCTCTAGCCAAACGAGGCATTCTATCTTGGCCTATGTGGCCCAGCCTCGCATGCCAGGTGGTAGAATCGTTCATTATATAAGAATAAGAGGACTGAGAATCAATTAAATCTAATTGAAAAAGACTATCCATGCAAAAACCATGTCCGAACAAAACATCATCTAAAAAGATGTCCAACTTATTACCCCTAAAAACAAAGGAAAACATCAGCGCTTGCCATTTGCATTGCGCGAACCCCCTTGCGTTTCTTTATTTTCCCTTCCTTTGGCGCAGAAGTGCTAGCCTCGCCTTTCTTACTTTGTCTTCCGCGCTTGCCATTTGCATTGCGCGATCCCTCTTGGGTGACATAATTAAGAATCTTGTCAGCGTCTCGAGTTTTAGCCTCAAGGATGACATGAAATATATGAAACATCAGAAAAGTTCTTGATGTTTTCACTATGGGTCAATATATGTTTCATATTGGCCCATAAGGCAGGAAGGGACCTTATGACAGCTCTGACTTGTTGTTCATCTGTGAGCGCATGGCCAGTATCCCTTAGCTTACCAATCGTATTGGACATCATCGTTAAATGTTCACTCATGGTATGCTTAGGGTCTTTTGTGTACTCCTCAAACTTGATCACAAGGCTACGAAGTCGCGTAGTTGAGGTTCCACCAAAAGAGAACTTGAGCTGATCTCATAAAGCTTTGTAAGTTGAAAGTTCATCATACTGCCAAATTAGATCATTTTGCAAGTTGCTCAACAAGGTGTAGCGCGCACTACGATCTTTCTGATTCAACTTCTGGTAGGCAGTATGGTCTCTTACGGGTTGCGCCTCAGTTGGCGCGACCATCTCCTTGGTCAAGTGCTCCTAGAGCTCTTGTTCGTTCAGCATGAATTTCATCTTTTTGTGCCAAATGTCATAATTATCTCCGTTAAGTTTCTCACCCTTAACGAGATCAGCTATGACATTCTTGGTGGCCATTATATTCACTACATTAGATTGCGCAAGGAAAAGACATTAATATACATCCTTCTGTTCATTTTAAAAAATTCAAATGAAAAACATAATCCTTCCTCACATCATGAAATCGAAAATGCTAAGCTCGTAATCATCTCCCATGTATGTGAGTTAGGAAAAATATTTTTCAAGTAATTTTTCGCAATAAATTTCATCATTATATAAGCCACAATATAATAAATCATCCACATGATAATTTAGAACAATATAAAATTGCACCATGCAATTAAGTGTGCAAGGACTCAACTGAGCCCCATTAGCATTCTAATAACTTATGCTAAGAAAATTCTGACTTGAATAATGTGCGTGCGAAATTACATCCCCTTACAAGGCTTTCTGGAAATATACAGGGAAATATTAGAATACAATATCTTTGAGAATCCTACTACAAACTACTCCAATAAAACAAATGGAAATGCCGCACAGCACATTATTTTCAAAAGAATTTTCTTAAAATAAGAGTAAACACATGAAACATAAGTTTCTTTAGAATGCCAGTCTAATATCCATCCATTTAACCTAAAACTAGCATGCTCAAATAACAAGTTAAAGGGTAATAAAATGGATGAATAGACCACATTCTCCTTCCAAGGAAAACGGGTGTGAAGGCCTTGAAATTAGGTTTAAAAAGAAATGTGGGCTTACCAAAAGCCTAACAAATATATCTCAAAAGTATATTTAAACCATTACACAAATCAAGGCAAGCATGTAACAAATTAGACATAATTTATCTATGTCATATAACTCTCCAAAAATATTTATTGCTACTCATGAAGTGCACAAAATAATATTTATGCATTATTCGTATTTTTGGGTACCACAAAAATACTCACAAATGACCAAAAACCGAGAGATAAATTTTTAAAAGATGACAAACAGTAAATTTGACCCTAATATACCCTCTGGAATTAAAGAAAAATTTTGTGTGCATAAAACAAAATTTTAAAGCTAATTTTCCATAGAAAAAGTCGTTTAAAAACTATACCGAATACACACATAGGGTATACAAGTAAATTTAATGCGATAGAAAAAATTCAGAATGCACGAAAAAGCTCCACTCGCCGGCGGTGACAAACACCGGCCAAACAAACATCCCGCACGCGCATCCACGCGCCACCGTGCGTGTGGGACAGTGCAGCAGGTTCAAGGAGCACGCGCGTGTGAAGCACGCGCACGCGTGGGCGCGTAAACTCAGCCGCGCGTGGACGCGTGAAGCAACAGCCTTGGCTGGCGCGTGTGGCGCGTTCCGCGCGTGGGCTCAGCCACGGCTGGCGCGTGGAGGAGCGTGACGGCTCTTGGCGGCGCTGCTTTGCGAGTGACAGCTTGTGCGGCTTGGGCGGTGCATCGCAGCTCGGCTTAAGCGTGTGTGGGGCACGTCTGCAGCTCGGCTAAAGTGCGTGACGCGCATGATTCCACTGTTCATCTTCTTTGTAGGAAAACCCTAATTTTCTCAACGCCGCCATGTCGCGATGCCAACTTTCGAAAGCCATATCTCTCTCGTTTTTAAGCCAAATAATACGTACGATATATCGTTGGAAAGCTTATGCGACATAGATTAATTATATACCAAACAATGATGATAAAAACTGAATATCATGCTCCGAATTTGAGTCCCAAAACTCGAAAAAACCACAGTTTTCTTGAAAAATAAAATCGTGATTTCCCACGAATCATGCATCCAATGATCACGAAATTTTACGGAATTCATCCTCAACCATAGGAGAACAAAAACATATAATTAATTTTTAGAAAACATGCTCAATAAATTTCGAATTTTTGTAATGGGTCTCGTTCATGTATCTGGAAAAAATCGCAACATGCACATAAATTAATCTAGCATGTTAAAGGCGAATCAACAAGTAATCATGCTCTGATACCAATGTTGAAACTATTACAAAAATTATTGTGTTATCACGTAACATGTAATGGGTTCGGAAACATACCGTACGAAATCTCCGAAAATTCCGATATAGGATCCTTGTTGTTATGAGCCTCCAACACGATTGATCTTTATCGTAGGTACGAAAACGGCTACTAGAGTCGAGTTCTTCGTCCACGAACCAAATCCTAGAGCTCGGTGATTGCTCTAGAGAGAGTGCTATAGAGAGAGAGATTGTCTTGTGACTTATTGTCTGTCACTATAATTTATTGGGATAACTCTAGCTTTTATATAGAGATACAATTAGAGACTGACTTTACCTCAAACACTTAGGAGATAAAGATGTATTTACCTCAAACACTTAGGAGATAAATATTCTCTAATTAACTGTAATTATCCAGACTAACAAATACACATTATCTGTTAGTGGACGGATAATGGGTCCATTGACCCAATTTATTAACATGGTCCATAATGTGGTTCATGTTTGTTACTTATATGGTGCCAGCAGCTTGGTGTTTATTGAAGGAGAAAGAGATTAGACTCCTCAATATGCAAGAGAAGGATGATGAGGGATTTGTGTTACTGTTTATGGTCCATGGAGATGGAGAGGAGAATTTAGAAAAGGTATGTACATACATATGGGTAGGCAAGTAATAAGATTCATGAGAGTTGTAAAGGTGGGTGAGTGAGAGGCTAAGAAAATGGGTGTTGTGGGGTGATGTGGCAAGAAGTAGACTGATGGGCTGCATGAGGAAAAGGTGCTGTAGCGAGAGAGGGAAAGCTGTGTTTTAAATTGAATTTCAAATTGTCACTAATGGTAAAATTTTTGAGCAGATCCTTTTTGAATTTTTAAAATATCTCTAGAACATTATTTGGACAAACCTCAAAGAAGTAACTTATGTTAATTTTTTAAGACCTACACACATGAAGAATATTAGATTTTTCTCAGCTAGGGAAGAATGCTAACTAGTTTTATCCGAATAGGAGATTTCAGAGTATTTTAAAATAGTAAACTAAGTTATTAAATTATGACACTTTTAAAATAGTCTTATGTAGCTATGATAGAATATTTTCCAGAGTTTCAAAAATTTTGAAAGTCATTTACTGTTTTTAACGTTATTAACAGCGTAGTGCTCGATCGTGTATCGCGTAACGCCTCACTATTGCAACAATTTATTTAAACTATTTTAAAGACCTCTTATGAACAGATTTAGACAAAGTGCAAAACTAAAACTTCCCTTCTTTTTGGAAAACCTTTGACGAGGAATTTTCTCGCATTGTTTTGGGCATGAGAAGTGTCTCAAACAATTTTATTTTTAAGAAAGGTTTTTGAATAATTTAGCATAGTAAACAAAATTATTTTTAGCCTAGAATTTTATAGTAATCTAAAATCATGGTGACACTTGAGGGTCTGAAATTTCGTGGCATTCCGCTGCCGTTCGTTATATTTTTGGACCTTGAGCATTAACGCTCCATTTAACGAGCAGTTTAGGGATTCGAGCAAAAAATCGCCAGAATGATCGTTCTTGTCCGAAATATCCATCAATTGTCTAAAAAGGACCTTACTAGGTTATATCCAGGTGGATGAGGTACTTTAGGAATTGGGGGCAAATAGGTAATTATATATAAGTCGAGGGACGGTTGGGTAAAAATCTTACTCACCTAAAAGAAACCTAGTACCTAAACGTGCTCGAGCGATAATGAATGACATCCATATGGTTTGTTATTTGGGTTTTGATAATTAAAACCAAGGACCGGCATTTGAGCAAATACTAGAAGCATATTTCGAGCGAGGTAAGTATCTTGCCATATTCCTTCCTATACCTACTTGAAAAATTGTATATGGTATACATGCTCTCAGTTAAAAACGAAAGTTTTGAAAACAATTTTATTGCCCTGTGTTTGTGGTAAATTGTTTGTTGAAAACTGAAATGAAATGCCATGGATTTGTTGTATGAGTAATTGAATCATGATCGATGCTGTGGAATGAAATGATTGTTGACTGTGTTACTGCGCCCCATATCCACGAGGGAAAGTGGATTCCGTGTCTCGGTCAATGAGACCATACGTTGATGCACAGTACTGTTGCACCGTGGTTCGCCCTTGCGTCCACACTTTGTTATCCCGGGTGGAGGAGGGATTTTTTAGCCTAGAATTTTATCGTAATCTAAAATGATGGTGACACTTGAGTGTCTGAAATGTCGTGGCATTCCAGTGCCGTTCGTAATATTTTTGGAGTTGAGCATTAACGCTCCATTTAACGAGCAGTTTAGGGATTCGAGCGAAAAATCCCTGGAACGATCGTTCTTGTCCGAAATATCCATCAATTGTCTAAAAAGGACCTTATTAGGTTATATCCAGGTGGATGAGGTACTTTATGAATTGGGGGCAAATAGGTAATTATACATAAGTCGAGGGACATTTGGGTAAAAATCTTACTCACCTAAAAGAAACCTAGTACCTAAACGCGCTCGAGCGACAATGAATGACATACATATGGTTTGTTATTTAGGTTTTGATAATCAAGACCTAGGACCGGCATTTGAGCAAATACCAGAAGCAGATTTCAAGCGAGATAAGTACCCTGTCATATTCCTTCCTATACCTACTTGAAAAATTATATATGGTATACATGTTCTCAATTAAAAACGAAAGTTTTGAAAACACTTTTATTGCCCTATGTTCGTGGTAAATTGTTTGATGAAAACTGAAATGAAATGCCATGGATTTGTTGTATGAGTAATTGAATCATGATCGATGTCTGTGGAATGAAATGATAGTTGACTGCGTTACTGTGCCCCATATCCACAGGGGAAAGTGGATTTCAGGTCCCAGTCAATGGGACCATATGTTGATGCACAGTACTGTTGCACTGTGGTTCGCCCTTGTGTCCACACTTTGTTATCTCGGGTGGAGGAGGGATTTTGGGTCCTAGTCAGTGGGACCATATGCTGACCGCAATATACATTTTATGATTAATTGTAACAGTGCTTGATGAAACTCTTGATTGATCTTATTCTAATTCGAAAATCTTTCGATGCAAGTACATATATATATATATATATATATATATATATATATATATACACACACACACACACACACACACACACACACACACGTGGATATGTTGAGTGTATTTGTTTTGGTAACATTAAAATTTTATTGTAAAAAGGAAAACCATGGCATATTTGAAACCCTCAAATTTATTTTAGGGATATGGCATTTGTATCTACTGGGCCTCCAGCTCACCCCCATTTTATAAATGTTTTCAGGTGAAAACTTAGATGAACCTCGGTATTATGAGGGTAATGAAAATGAAGCCGCAGAAGATGCTCATTAAGAAGTTTGTTTAAACTCCTGAGAAATTGTAAAACTGTCAGTTATTTATTTGAATTGTTCATAGCTTAATTCTAGGAGGTTTCTTTAAAATAAATGCTATCAGTCTCTATGGAGGATTTCAGTAGAAATGATTTTGGAAAGAACTGTAAGGGCACCTTTGGAAATTCATGTTATGATGTTAGTTAATGTATGATTATAGAATTGTGTACAGGTTTTAAATAAGGCCAGGTAGAACCCTAATTACTTGTCTGTATGGGTCTGCGGCCGGTCAGTGACCTAGCTCGTGGGCTCACCCGTGGGTTCGGGTCGTGACAGAAATTATAGGCGTGAATAATTAAAGGGTTTGTGACTGGCCACAGAAGCTGTAGAAATGGTTGTAATGATAATGGTCCAAGATTTGTTACTGTCACTCCCTACAATTACCGGATGAAATTCCAATGAAATGTCGAATTTTCTCAACTACTTGTACCTCATTGAAAAGATTGTCACTAAAACTTTTAAAAACTGCGACAAAGCATTTTGATGGCAATCTTATATGACTAAAGTTGTAGAGCATATGACCCTTATATTCTCTACCTTCATCTGTTCTCGTGTCTTCTGCAATGGTAAAAATGGGTCAATATAGGTTACGGAACCTTCTTGACTACATTTTTTTGTCGTACTTCTCGTGGGCAATACTTAATGTCACTTGGATGTGTTGTAAGAACCCTCCGACTAAAACCATTGCTAACAAGATACACATGTTCTAGAGGCAACAGCGAAATCTCTACGAATCCTAGTTAAGAATTTTGACTTTTCGAGGACAAATGCCCAACTCTAGAAATCTGGCGAAGGAACTCGTTGGAGGCTTAAGAACATGTGGGATGTCCCCAACTTTTCCAAGACTTCTACTTAACAATTTTAATACCCATGTTGAAACAGTGTAAACATGAAAACAAATTAGCACATAGCGTACCAGGTGTATCAGGAGGAAACTGCGGCGGCGGTGGAGCCAGCATGCTGCGCCGTGGCGGCGATGCATCAGCTGTAGGTGGAACGAACACGAACAACTCGAATTGCAGTTGACAGCTATACGCAACAGAAATAACACGAAGGTTCCCATAACAATAATTGAGCATGTCGGTCCTAGCAGTGTCCAAACACCGCCGGCATTCCGGCTCCGTAATGTCCGGGGTGCACTGTTGCATCCCATAAATTTTTGATAAGCTCGTGTAGTACGCCTCACCAGCCGCATACTTCTGCGGAGCCGCCGCGGCCGCTCTGTCGCCAAACTGAACAGCAGATTGGCGAGCGCATCATCGAGCTGGGAAATATTCGTCGCGGAATTCGGGTTGCAGCGGCGGTACAAAAAGCCATCTTCCATGGAGTTAAGTATGTTACGGTTGGAAAATCTTAACCTGCACTCATCGAACCCGCCAATGGCTTCTTTCTGATCAGGACATGCTAGGGTGATGGCTTGACTAGAGTCGTTGCGGCATGAGGTCGGAGCTGTTGGAGATGGAGGAAAGGAGGGTTTTCAGGTTGGCTGCGTAGGTGCTGTTGGCGGTGTAGTTGCCATCAGTTGAACAACGGTAGTATGTCAGAGTTCGCTGGGGAGTGGTGAGGCTAACTAGGAAATTGAGAATGAACAGAAACCAGAAAGTTAGTCTTGGATAGTTCATTATCTTGTTTTCTCTGTGTACTCACATGTTGAGGCTTTAAGCATTTAGCAATTAGCATTGAGGCTTTCAGATATATTGGAAATGTCCTCTTTGAAGGTTTCATGTTTTTAATGTACTATTACTAAAGGTTTCATGTTATTAATATACTATTACTGATATATCTGACAAAATATTTGTTACAACATAATTGATATCGAGATTGAACGATAAATAAATAAATAATATCTAATACTGATCCACTAAAATTAAGGCCTGAATATTAATATGTTTGTATTCGAAACATGCAATTGAGACCAGTTTTCTTGAATGGAAATGTGCGTTGGGAAAAACGTAACCTGCATTTGAGAAAAATGGTTCACAGCCAACAGCCTGGTTTTTTTACCAAGTCTACCAGTGTTCACATCATCCTGGTGCAACTTTGTGACTTTTCTGTGCTTTCATACCGTGATGATTTAAGGACAAGCCAGGCTGAATTCTACTGTTGACCATGATGATTTACATCTACATTTCCCGGGCTCTTCCTTCTTTCTCTATGGTACACACCTTTAATTTAGATTAAATTAAATTGATTTTAGGAGTACATTCTTACTTATTTGATCTTCACTTTCATTGTTGAGTGTGTTTTACTTGTTGTTCTATAATTATTTAGTGACTGTTCTCAAATTTAAATGTTAAAAGTGAAGTTTGTTGTAGACAAATGGCTACTCAAGCTTACACTTTGTTGCGCTCAAACTCACACTCACAAATATATGAGAAGGTAATGTAGAGATTTTGAGAGAATACTTTCATTACACTTAATTAAAATGGTTGAGGTATATGAAGTTATATAATGCCTAAATGTAACTCCCGAACTGCAATAACCATACTACTAACTCCACTATCTTCACAATTACTAGACCACTACTCATATTTATTACCATGCTAATAATGCATTTGTAACATATGCACCACTAATATATTATTAACACCTCACTAATATATTAGTAACACTCACTAACACATGACTAATGACTACTAACATGACATTAACACACTAATTTAATTAGAAAGATGTGACTAAAAAGATCAAGATTATTATTATTCCAACAAAGTTTTCTAATTTTTAGACTCTAAGCTGACGATTAGACTATCATAAAAAAAAGCTTGTTCTGTTCCTTTTTATTTTCTTTTTCTTTTGGGTGTCAGAGATTATGATCTAGGTTGGTTACTTTTTCTGTTGTAATCAAAAGTTATTTTGGGTGGAGGCCAAAGAAGAAAAGCGGGTCAATGTTAAAGCTATAGTGTTTGTGTCAAAAACACGAGTGCAACTTTGAAGACGAAAAGTACTACAGTTGCTTCATTACATCAAGAAAACCCGAAGCCTGATATAACATACTTTTGAGTATTGATATTGATCCCGACTAGCTACCAGCATAGATCGTAAGCGGCATCTTTCAGTTTATGAGCAAAGTTCCTGAAGTAATGTCATCGCAGAGTTGTTCTGACGTGATTAATCTTTTATATATGGAAGTTTTGGTGGACTATGTCTTGCTTTGAAACTGGTAATGGAGAAATGAGCAAGTTTGGAAGGATTCAGGTAGCACGTGAAAAATCTGGAAGGATACTGCGATAGCAAGTGGAGGATGTGATATTTCGATAAGCTTAGTTTGTGTGGCTTCAATCTTTGCATGTTGTGGGTTTTGAAGGTGTTTAGATTGAGAGTCATTGTTATTACAAAAGTTGTAAGAAAAAGAATTAGTACATACCGGTTTTCATATTAATGAATCCGTCAAATAAGAAATCAAAGTAGCTATAGGGAAATCTCTAGCAAAAATTTGAGGGTGATGCAAGGATAAAAGTCCTGATTTTGATCAAACACTAGTAGACGTCTCTCAAGAAGGTTAAGCTGACTCCATATAAAGGAATTTGAAGCTGCTCCCTAGGTTTAAATCTATGTGTCATCACTACGAATTATTGAGTTTCTTAGAGAATCAAATCTAAGAAAGGATGCTCGTGAAACATAAAATTAATCATTCAGTTATTCGTCCACAGAACCAAATAAAGAATTATTTGGGGTGTTGAAACATGAATTTTGGTGTAAAATAGGTTTAAGGGCATCAGGAGTGCTACATCTTTGTACATCCTTAAGCATTGTCGAGGATGTAACTCAGAAATTGAAGCCTCATTATTCGAAAAATGAGCCTATTTATACTTGTTGATTGATTGGAGTCATTAGCCCCCGAGCTGTATTCGCAGAGTGGAAATTCTAGATCAATGCTACTGTGCATAAAAAATACAGGCTCTGAAGGCATTGGGAGGGTAATTGAGAAGCTATTGAGCATGAGAATGGCTGAAGCCATAGTCGGTCTGGAAGCTACATTTTCTTGAATGCATAGCAGCCCTATGGATGCATCTTATGATGTTGCGTATTGAACCTAAATGAGTTCTCAACACATGATCAATATATTAGACTTGAACCCGCTCCTTCACGCAAATTTTTCCAAGCTTAAGAGCATTTAACATGTGCAACCACAATGAATAGCATTAGCTATGTTTTATCTAGTATGGCTGCATATTGGGGAACCATACTTGCATAGCTTAGAAGGTGCTCTTCATTCTCCCGTTACAAAAACAGTTGTTCTTTTGACCACTTACAGGACTAGCAATCCAAAAGCTGAATACGTCTAATTATAACTTGACTAAGAACTGCCCATACGTTGCGTACTATGTGCCATATATCCACTGCAATAGCAAAATGCTCATTTTACTACACAGATTCAAGATTACATCTCAGATATTCCTCTTGAGAATAAGAGTTTGAACCGGACTATTTTTGTTGCTTTGCTAGTAAAGAAAACGTAAGTGCACCTCAAGGTGGAACTAGCTAGCAAATATATGTACTTACTAGGTTCTGACAATTCTGTATGTGTCGCCCTGGTTTTCATCCAACTCGACCAGTCTTACCATGCCAAAATCTGCAATTTTCGGATTCATCTCTTCATCTAATAAACATTGTTACCTTTGAGATCGTGATGAATGATTCTGAGTCAAGGATCTTCATGAAGGTAAAGAACTCCCGAGCAACACCTTCTATAATTTTGTGCGGAAAGCACTCATTTTGGACAAGTTTTCTGGACCTAGGAAGCACAAGTTGTGTTGTGGTGTGTGTTTTGGTGGGTTGGGGGGGGGGGGGGGGGGTTGGGGTTTGGGGAGGGGAGGGGAACCTCCAGTTGAGTGAAAAATGGTTCGTGTTCACAACCTGTTTTTTTTTCTTTTTTTGACCAAGTCTGCCAATGCCCACCCCGTCCTGGCACTATTTTGTGACTTTGCTGTGTTTTCATACAACTATTTTGTAAGTTGAAGATAGGGAATAATGTATATTTTCCGTGCTCTTCCTTTCTTTCTCTAAGGTAAACATTTTTTTAAAAAAATTGATGTTAGAGCTACATTCTTACTTATTTGATTTTCACTTTCATCCTTAAGTGTATTTTAATTGTAATCCTTTAGTTATCTTAGTGCATGTTGTGAAGCTCAAATGTTAAAGTAGAATTTAGATATCATTTTTTAATTGTTAGACTATAAGCTGACTATCATGAGTATATAATAACCTAGTTATTTCCCTTCTTCTTCTTCTTCTTCCTTTTTTTTATTTTTATTTTTTATGGGTAGGGTTGGGGGGCGCAGGGGGACTATGATCTAAGTTTAGTTGGAATCAGAAGTTATTTTGGATTGAAGCAAAAGCAAATATATGAAACATTTGTAACTTTAAAGGCGGCAAGTACAATCACTACAAGAAAACCTGCATTTTGCGACGGAATATTGCCGATGGACTGGATTCCGTCGGTAAATTGTAATTTACCGACTGAATTATCCGTCAAAAAAATTCTGTCGTTAAATATTATTAACGACGGAATAATCCGTCGAAAAAGGTTTTTTGCAACGGCCTTTTGCCAGCGGTATTTTAGCGACGAAACTTCCTTCGCTAAAATATTTTTAAGTTTTTATTTTTATTTTTGGAGGGTTTAATAAAAACTTTTAAGTGACGGAATGTCCCCGTCGCTAATAATTTTGTCGGTAAAGTCGGATGTCACCGACGGACTTTTAGCGACGGGGTAATTCCGTCGCTAAAAGCTATCCCTAAAATTACCCAGATCTGTTTCTTCTCTCTCCCTGTTTCTCTATTCGAAAATCAGCTTCACTCCCTTTCCGCCGGCGACTTTCACCTCCACGGTTCACCGCCGTTCTCACCTCCACGGTGCGCCACCTCCGGCGACACGAGATCCTCCCCTCGACGCCGGTAGACCGATATATACCTCCATTGCTGCCGCGCCAGCGCCGCCCTCCACTGCCGCCGACAACCACTACTCGTCAGCCACACTTAGAAGGTAAGTCACCCATTGTCGATTTTCTTTGGTTTGGCATGGTACATATGTCAATATTTAGCACCCACTGTTGTAATTTTTGAGGATACTTTGTTTAATTATGTGGTGTTTTGACTGGTTATCTCGAAAATTATGGTTGAATATTAAAAAAAATTAAAATAATTGAGGTGTTGATTTGATACTGCCCTGCCGAGAGAGAGGGGTCTGCAGGTTGGTGTGTTTTGGGCTGGGCGTGAGGAGGTGGTTATGGAGTCGCAGTGATGGCAGCCATGACTGCAAGTGCATTTTCTGAGTGCAGTGTGTGCGTATAGTGTGTTGTGTACTTATATATGTAAGTGGTGCAGTGTAAAGTGCTGAGTGTGTGCAGTGGGTAAAAGGAGTGGGCAGGCTGTGAGGATACATGGGGTGGAGGGAGAGAGGCTGTAATAGGCACCCTAAATTGAATGTTCTAAATCAACCAAACCCTAAATTGAACTAATAGAACCTCCTAATTGAACCCTAAATTGAACTAATTAAACCCTAATCGAATCGAACCCTAAATTAAACTAATTGAACCCCTAATTGAATGCCCTAATCCAACCGAACCCTAAATTGAAATAATTGAACCCCCTAATTGAATGCCCCAAATCAACCGAACCCTAAATTGAATCAATAGAACCCCTAATTGAACCCTAAATTGATATAATTGAACACTAATTAAACCCTAAATTGAATGCCCTAATCGAATTGAACCCTAAATTAAACTAATTGAACCCTAAATTGAATGCCATAATCCAACCGAACCCTAAATTGAACTAATAGAACCTCCTAATTGAACCCTAAATTGAAGTAATTGAACCCATAATTAAATCCTAAATTGAATGCCCTAATCGAATTGAACCTTACATTAAACTAATTGAATGCCCTGATCCAACCGAACCCTAAATTGAAATAATTGAACCCCCTAATTGAACCCTAAATTGAATGCCCCAAATCAACCGAACCCTAAATTGAATCAATAGAACCCCCTAATTGAACCCTAAATTTCTGTAATTGAACCCTAAACTGAATCTCATCTAATACAATCGAACCCAAAATTGAAATAATTCAAGCGCATCGGATATGTGCATTTTGAACAATTTTTTTCCATTTGAACATTGATAATTTTAGGTTGTTAATTGTGCATTTGAGAATTGTGATTATTGGTCTATGATTTTATGTTGTTAATTGATGATTTTAGGTTATTAGCTGTGCATTTGAAGTAATTGAGATTATTAATTGATGATTTTAGGTTGTTAATTGTGATAATTTTAGATTGTTAATTGTGCATTGAGCATTTGAGATATTGAGATTATTGAAGGAGGATGGGACCCAATTGGATTGAATGTGTGATTTTTATTAATTTTTATTGCATTGAGAATTGAGAATTGGTCCGACACGCGGGGTACGCATCGACCCCCAGCGTAAACAGAGAGTTACGCTCACGCAGGAGGGCCTGTAAGTACTAAAAATATCACCTCATGCCTTATATTTAAAATTTTGGGCTGTTAATTTATATTTGAACTGTATTAACTTGTTTATTTACTTCTTTGGCAGGATCCTGGAGGCTCAGGCGAGGACGAAGATCGGCGTTCTTGTGAAGGGCCGATTCTTCGAGCCACGCCTGTACTGGAAGGACTGGGATGCCGCTGCGAGGGAGGCCTTATGGGAGGAGTGGCTGGTACGGTGAAGTATTTTTTTCAGCGTTAGTAAATGTTTAATTACAGTTTGTTTTATGTTGTTAATTTGTGCCTTACAGGAGGGGTTCACGTTTGACACGCCTCAGCAGCAGGTACTGGGGCAGCAGGCTTTCTTTGCCTACATCGGCAAGAATTACCGCCGATGGCTCCACGATGCACGGGACCGGGCGAAGAAGGCGCTGCCCGCGGGTGCCCCGATGACGGACATGACGAGATATCCCCCACATTGGATATCTCACCGTGTATAGGGGCAGATGATAGATCGGTGGGCTGCGGATCCAGGTTGGGACGCCAAGAGTAAGAGCGGGGCCGAGAACAGACAGAACAGAGATCCGACGCACACGGGGGGGTCGGTGCCACACGACATCGTCCGACACAGGAACGCGGTCGAGCACCCGGATCTGGAGGAGGATGAGGTCGTAGCTCTGACCTATAATCAGACGCACGTGCGGAAGAAGGACAAGGACGAGGCGCACCGGGCGGGCGACTATATTTCAGATATTGCCCGGCGGATCGATGTGAGTCAATTTATTTAAGTTGTTAATGTTTTTTCTTTCTATCCTCAATGTCTGTTTCGTTAATTAATGCCCTAACATATCGTTAAACCACTATTTTTGCAGGCCTCGTATGAACAGCTAAGGGGGTCCGAGCAGCAGTCTGGACAGCCATCAGCGTCCACTAGTACGGCTGCGAGTACTGGGGGGTTGAAGCGATGGCTGGATACGCCGGAGGTCGTGAATCGGCCGAAAGGCCGCATACGCGGCCTGCCTAGCACGACTGCTCGTGCCGTGATAGGAGCGTCCTCACCCCTGCTGCCCCTCCACAGACACCGGCTCCTCGTCGTCAGTTGGACGACGAGGAGATCCAGCGCATTGCTACAGTGGTGGTGAGGATGATCAGGGAGCAGGGCACTGCTGGGCAGGCCGAGCCGGCCCCGGATCAGCAGGATCCAGATCCGGGACTCGGCAACCCCTGATGAGCCCCTTCCCGTGCCCGTTCCTAGCTTCCCCCCCCCCTCGCCCCCCGCGCCCGGCTTGTACTCTTCTCCCCTCTCCTAACCGGCTGTATCCGGTTCCCGGCTTGTACATATGAGTCTTTTTTATGATTGATTATATATATTTCTTTCTGTATTGATTATTGCGCATTGTTGTTGAGAATTGAAAATTGTATTACAGGTCTGGGTAATTGAAAAATAAAAAAAAATTTAAAAAAAATTGACTTTTGGCGACGGATTAATTCCGTCGCTAAAAGTATTCCTACAATCAGTTATTTAGCGACGGAATATTCCGTCGCTAAATAATTTAGCGACGGAATATTCCGTCGCTAAAATATTTTATCCGTCGCTAATTTGACAAAAACGAAAATAAATTAAAATTTTAAAAATATCATTAGCGACGGAATATCCGTCGCTAATTAAAAATAACTCCGTCGGCAAAAATGACATATTTAGCGACAGATTTAAAACATTCCGTCGGTAAAGTATTAGCGACGGGCTTTTATACGAGGGATTTTTAGCGACGGTGAATCCGTCGCTAAAAGAATTAGCGACGGATTTTGGCTTTTAGCGACGGATTTTCCTATCGCTAAAAGCCTATTTTCTTGTAGTGAATGATTACTTTATCGCCTACTTGACAAAAGTTATATTAAGACAACGAAAAGCTTGATATAACATACTCGGAGTATTACTATTAACTAACCCAATAACCCGAGCCAAGTTCGGGTCGATTATAAAATATAGCATATCATAAGGTCTTAAAAAGTCTATTAGTGTGTACAACATATCGTGAGACAAAAAACACAATAAAGTTATTTTAAAAAAATTCTTATTTGGTTACAAAGAATAGATAGCGATACAATGTAGCCGTTAAATACTTGTACGATTAATCTTATATATTACATTAATAATTTTATGCAATGATTATGTTATGTGTAAATATATGTACATTTATTACATTATAATAAACTTAAATTGACTATAATATAATTTTTTCTTCTAAATCTCATACGTGATTTTTGTTTTCTAGATATATGATTTTTTATCATCGTATGAGAGAGTTATTTTTAAGGACACAATAGTCAAAATTAAATTTTAATAAATTAGTGTATATTTTTTTAGAATTAGTTCTCAAATTACATAAGGCTTTCTAACATAACCCTCATATAGTTCCTGTAAAACTAAATAAACTTAAAAATATGGATTATATCCAAAATAATATTTGCATACCTTTAGATACACTAACATGTTTAGTATATAGCCTTAAATCTTTTTCAACTATGAGATTTATGAATAAGGATTTATCATTGTTATAATTTTAATTAATAATAATTAGACCATCATTTGTTGGTTGCGTCGTAATACCCAAAAAAAGATGGTCAATTTTTTTTTTATCAAAAGGATTCTAAAAGCTATATATTATATTTGATAAATTTTTGAATCGATACGGTAAGAATATATTAAAATAAAATAATTATGGATCAATTCTTACATTATTTTTATTGCTTCAATCTCAATCGTAACATCATTTTTGTTTTTTTTTAAATCTAATGTGTTATTTTTATTTTTTTGATACATAAAATTTCATATTCATATTAGAAAGTGCTATTAAGTATACAATAGTGAAAATTAAGTCATATTCAGTTAGTTCATTAATTGGTTAGAGTTTCAAAATATTTAGAATTAGTTATTCAATTATAAGGCTTACTGATTTGCAAATTAACATATCAAAAAATAATAACCCCATCCAAGATAATATTATTTCTAATTTTTAGATATATGAATTTATAAATTCATATTATAGAGTGGTTTTAAGAATGCAACAGTCATATCATATTTTTGCATCTTAAATGTTTTAAATGTTCTCAAATATAGTAATTGAGAATTATTTAATTTGATTGAATATTTTTTATTCTAATACATTTGTGATTTTTTTAAAAAAAATCTCATATATGCTCTCATCAAAGCAAAAAATTATCTTGCAATTTGATTATTGATTTTATATAGTATATAAATAATTTTTGCTATGTGTAAATAAACATACATTATTTCATTACAATAAACTTAAGTTAACTATAACATAATATATTTCTTCTAAATATCCATAAGTTATATCTTTTAGATACGTGATTTTTTTTCCTTTGTATGAGAGAGTTAGTTTTTAGAACACGCTAGTCAAAATCAATCCTAAAAAATTCATATAATTAGAGTTTTAAAATTAATTTTCACATTATATAAGGTTTCCTCATATAGCCCTTACAAAGTTCTTGTAAAATTAAATAATCTTAAAAGTAGGGATAACATTAAAAATAATATTTACATACATGTACATGTTTAGTATATAGCTTTAAGTCTTTTTCATCTATTAGATTTATGAATAAACATTATCATTGTTACAATTTTAATGAATAATTATTGTACTGTCATTCGTTGTTTGTGTGGTTCCATCCAAAAAATAACGTCAATTTTTTTATTTTATCAAAAGGACTCTAAAAGTTATTATACTATATTAACAAATCATTACATCAATTACGGTAAGCAAATTTTATGATTTTGAAAAAATAAAACAATTATTATTATTTCAATCTCAATTGTAGCATCATTTTTTTCCTCTTCTAGATCTAGTATGTTATTTTCATTTTTAAGATATATGAGTGTTTATATTTATATTAGAGAGTGGTTTTAAGGATGTAATAGTTAAAATTAAGTTCTACTATATTAGTTCATCATTCAGTTAGAGCTTTTTAAAACTTTTAAAATTAGTTTTCCAATTACATAAGGTTTAGTAATATAAAAATTAACTTATGAAGACATAAAAATCTCATCCAAGATAATATTCTCAACCGTAGCATCATTTTATTCTCTTTTAAATCTAGGATGTTATTTTCATTTTTAAGATATTTGAATTTTTATATACATAATAGAGTATGATTTTAAGGATACAATAGTCAAAATGAAGTCCTAATAAGTTAGTTCATCAATCAGTTAGAGTTTTAGAACGTTAAGAAATAGTTTTTCCTTATATAAGGCTTGATAATATTGAAATTAACTTATCAAGAAATAAGAACCACATCCAAGATAATATTCTCAATTGCAGCATCATTTTTATTCTCTTTTAAATCTAGTATGTTATTTTTATTTTAAGATATATAAATTTTTATATTCATAATAGAGAGTGATTTTAAGGATACAATAGTCAAAATTAAGTTTAGTTCATCAATTAGTTAGAGTTTAGAACATTTGGAATTAGTTTTTCAATTATGTAAGGCTTAGTAATATGGTAATTAACTTATCAAGAAATAAGAACCCCATCCAAGAAAATATTCTTAATTGTAGCATCATTTTTTTCTCTTCTAAATTTAGTATGTTATTTTCGTTTTTAAGATATATGAATTTTTATATTCATATTAGAGAGTTGTTTTAAGGATACAATAGTCAAAATTAAGTCCTCATAAGTTAGTTCATCAATCAATTAAAATTTTAGAATGTTTAGAGTTAGTTTTTCAATTATAGAAGGCTTAGTAATATGAAAATTAACTTATCAAGAAACCTAGAAGGTCCTCTAAATTTTCTCCAATATGAAAACAACTGTTCTTCTGACCACTAACAATTTCATGGACTAGCACACCTAAGATAATTTTTATTATTTCAATCTCAATTGTAGCATCATTTTTTTCTTCTTCTAGATCTAGTATGTTATTTTCATTTTTAAGATATATGAGTGTTTATATTTATAATAGAGAGTGGTTTTAAGGATGTAATAGTTACAATTAAGTTCTACTATGTCAGTTCATTATTCAGTTAGAGCTTCTTAAAACTTTTAAAATTAGTTTTCCAATTACATAAGGTTTAGTAATATAAAAATTAAAATTTTTAATTTTTTAATCACTAAATATTTTTTAATTTAAATTTTTTCTTTTTTAATATTTTTTATTAAATTATATTATATCTTTAGCGACCGAATTAGTGACCGACAATTGGGTTCGCTAAATATTATAATTTTTTTAGAAATATATTAAAAATATTTAGCGATCGCACTTATTTAATTTAGCGACCACTACGTGCGGTCTCTAAATATTTTTAAATATTATTTTATTTTTTTCTTTTTAAATATTAAAATTAGCGACCGCTTTATTTCATTTAGCGACCGCACATCGCGGTCGCAAAACCTGGCTTTGCAAAAAAAATATTGCCGGTCAAATAACCTGTCCAAAACCTATTGCAGAACTAATATCAATTCATAAGCAAATCACATCCAATCCAATCCAATCGATCCAAAAACCGATTTAACCTCGGTTGAAACGATTTTGAATGAATGCGCTGAAAGCTTTCAACGCATTTATTCAAAACTGTTCCAACCCCTATCTCGCATTCATTCAAACAGCTGCTCGCATTTATCAAAGTATAGATAAACGTTAACATATGCATTAAAATAATAGAATTCATACAATCAAGTACTGATGATCAATTCAAAACAATAAAATAACATTCATTCCATAAATCTAACCAAACCCCAATATAAATCACTCGTCGGTAAAACAACTAGCCCCGTCATCATCTTCTTCATTCCTCGATGAAGAAGGCACGTTCGATCCAACAACATCTTCATTACCCCGGGGGTCACCGGGACTAGGATCATCGGTATCGCCCTGCACGAAGCCATACAAATGATTCAACATCATATATCAAATCAAGATCACATATAGAGCACAAAATACATAAGTAATTGAGAAAATTTGTATTACATGTAGTTTAAGGTCCTTTATAATTACATAATCGTCACCGAGCATCATCCGCATGCGCGCATCAAACATTGTGTTGAAGCACTCTTCCAACATCATAGCCGTCGCATCTGCCCGGGGACCGGTACAACTGGTCTCGCCTGACGATTGAGGTCTGCCGGCTAGCAACGCTCGTGCGGACTGACAAGGGTGGCTGAGTATACGGTCCTTCCTAGGACGCCCAGTAGCGTCTGACCACAACGAGAACTCGTTCACTGTCTAGCTACCGTTTGGGTGGTAGTTGTCAGACACCATACCTAGACTCATGTGAAGTGTCAGTGCTTCCCAAGGGCTAATCAGGGCTAATCAGTATTAATCATGCTTAATTAGGGATAATTAGGCCTGATTAGCCTAATCAGTGTAGATTAACACTAATCAAAATTAATTAGTATTAATTAGGGCTAATCAGTGGCGGAACCAAAATTTCACCCAATGGAAGATGAACCTTATTAACTTAATTAACCTATGGCAGATGAACCTAATTAACCTAATTTCAACCCACCATGTCATGTTTCATTTTTGAGTTAACCTAATTAACCTAATTTCAACCCACCATTTAACTAAATCACATATCCGATATTTCAATCCAATTGGGTCCAATCCTCCATCAATAATCTCAATTCTCAAATGTTCAATGCACATTTAACAACCTAAAATCATTAACAGTCTTAATTCTCAAATGCACAATCAACAACCTAAAATTTTAATAAAATATCAATGCTTAAATTTTTTCATCACCAAAAGCATTAATATTGTAATAAGAATTCCAGAATCAAAGGGCTATTAGAGTTTCACATCTTTCAGAAATTCAATGATGCTGAAATTTCCACTTGGTGGCAAAGTCAAAGGAGATATTTTGACTAAACAATTAGCGACGGCCCAAGTGGTCGCAAACTCGGTCGCTAATTCAACGACTGCAAATGCAGTCGAAAACTTCAATCGCTAAACCAAGTTTTTTGTTGACTTTTTACAATATGTGGATATTTAGCGACAGCACTTAGCAGCAGTCGCTAAAATAATGTTTAGTGACTGCGTATCTTGGCGGTCGCTAAAACCCATGTTTCTTGTAGTGGGAGAACTGGACCCAAACAGGCTACTCGCTAAACCCTACGGTTCATAACCATGAACTACGAACAGTACATATGAGATCATCTAATGTGAAGCGAAAATTCTAATTAACTAAGGTTGATTCATATGTGTATGATCTATGCATTTCATTCTTTCTACTTGCAGGTTGTGGTGAAAGAAGAGGAAGACATGGTTGACTCTTCAGACATTTTTGCTCATCTCAGTGGACTAAACTCTTTCAAATGCAACTACCCCATCCAGTCTTGGATCTAATCAGCCTTTGTGCATGACTCTACAGTTTTGCAGGACCCTGTTTCAGCAGGATTTTATTGGTCCTGGAATAAGTAGAACATGAATAATTACTATATTAGCGCATGAAAACAACAGTAAAAGTTTTGTATATTACTATGTACATGAAGTTCGATTTCAGAAGATGTGTAAAGCTCTTTGATTTGACTTGTGCGAGAGGCGAGTCGTACTGGTTGAACAATTTATTTTGTTTTTGGTTGAATAAAGTTGAGTAGCTTGCTATTCAATTAAGATTCTTATCCTGTCTTAGTATTCTTGAAATTCTTGAACAACAACTTTATGGTTCTTTGCAAGGAATTCACTCCAGAACTGAACCATTTCACTCCAAATTTGTACTCTTCATATGACTTATGAACCAAGAACGAGTGACTTAGTTTAATTTTGGAGTAGGCCTTGGAAGATTATGGCTTTCTTTGCAAGACATAAGAGGCAAACTAACCAGGTGCAAAGGCATTGAGCCACTTCTCCTTCAGTTCTTGTAATAACTAATGTTTTTGGCCTTAAAAAAAGAACCCCGGCCCTCTAACGAGTTTGTGCCTGAAGCGGACTTCTCTACCTATAGGGACCAACAATCAAATGGCCGACTTCATGGAAACGAAGCAACATTTTTCTTATAGTTATGGCTGATGGAATATTGATATATACATGGAATGACTTTGATCATGAGTGCTAGAACCTTCAGCAGATGCCTTAGAACTGGGTGTTCTAACCAAGTTGGCAAGCCTCTTATCTTATCGCCATGGTCTGGGACAGTTGAAATTTCAGTTTTAGAAATGTCAACCCGTCACATACATGTGATTATATACTCATTGCGAACATCATCAACGCCCCTTCTTCGCGTCTTCTGTTTATACCCGTTTCCTTTTATTGCAAATTTCCAGCATAAATTTAGTACATGAAAACGTTAACTTACTCATTGTTTTCGCCCTAGGTTCACTTGCCAAACGATATCTATTTGACTTCAACTAGCAACTGGATCTATCCAATTGCTTACAAAATTCAGCCCATATTGACAATATAAATAGACTGATAGATTACTTGAACTAAGATTATCACTTTGAAGAACAAGTATTAACCAAGTTACAGGATAAAGAGGATACCTGAACTACGATTAACCATTTGCAAATTATTATTAACAGGACTTCAGGGCAAAGATAATACCAACTGATAACTGAATCTATTAAATTCATACACTAGTCAAGCATTGCAATTACGTTGCATAAAAATCTAGACACGACAGTATCAAGCCCACATTACAAAAAGAGACTTTAATTTGGAGAAAGAGGACAATAACGCCAAAATAACGGAGAAATGGGCTTATGATTTACAGAAGGATCTATACATGTAATAGTTCATAAATATTGCAAACTCAATAATCACATCTCTTCTAATCATCTCAATCAAAAGCCAACAACATATACATGCAAAAAACAAAAACCCAGAAATAGATAGACCAAACGTTAACTTTAATTTCGAGGGTTTCGTTAATCCTTTGAAGAACTACTATTAACCCGCTTAGAGGAGAAAGAGGACAATAACTAACGACTGAACTAAGTAAATCCTTACAGCTGTCAATAACATTGCAACTTGAGTTGCATAAGAATTTAGCACTAGAAAATTCAGCCCACACTATCATAATATAATCATAGGAAGAGAGACCTAGATTTGAGCTGAGAGAAAGCGCTTGAGGGTTTTGGCGTAGGCGTTGCGGTCTAGGTATCGGAGCACAAAGTGGAGAAAAAAAATAAGGAAATGGAGACCGAAAAAGTGAAAGAGGGACAGAGATGGAAGGAGAAGAGATCGGGGAAGATGCTTACTAGTCAGCAACGGTGATCAGTTCTGTGCTAGCGGTGGGCGTTGTGGTCAGCTCTCCTCTTCTCCTTTCTGCTTTGCCACTGCTTTGTCACTGGAAAGGGGGGAGAGAGGGAAGTTTGGGAAAGAAGTGAGATAGAGCCAAAATTAGGGTAAGTCAAAACGGTGAGGGTGTTATTTTGACAAAACAATTAGCGACGGCTAATAGCGGTCGCCAACCCAGTCGCTAATTTAGCGACTGCAAAGGCAGTAGCAAACTTCGGTCGCTAAAAGGTGTTTTTGTTGACTTTGTAGAATATGTGGATCTTTAGCGATCGCACATAACGGCAGTCGCTAAACTAATGTTTAGCGACTGCATATCTTGGCGGTCGCAAAACGCTGTCGCTAAAGCTCATGTTTCTTGTAGTGTATGAAAATTAACTTATCAAGAAACATAGAAGGTCCTGTAATTTTCCCCAATATGAAAACAATTGTTCTTCTGACCACTAACAATTTCAAGGACTAGCACGCCAAAGCTGAAGACATCTGACTTCGTTGAGAACTACCCATGCAATGCATACTCCGGTGCCATATATCCACTGCAACAGTAAAATGCTTGTTTTACAACGCAGTTTCAAGATTGCTCAGACATCCTTTCGAGAATAAAACTTTGAGTTTACCAGATTATTCTATTGCTTTGATGATAGAGGAAACATACATGCGCTTCAAAATAGTATCATATTAACAAGCAGATATACTTGCTAGGTTCCAACAATTATGCTTATGTCGCCGTGGCTTTCATCTGACGCGAACAGTCTTGCCATGCCAAAATATGCAATTTTGGGTTCATCTCTTCATCTAACAAAAAGTTGCTAGCTTTGAGATCGCAATGAATGATTCTAAGTTGAGAATCTTCATGAAGGTAAAGAAGTCCTCGAGCAATGCCTTCTATAATTTTGTACCGTCGGTTCCAATCTAAATATCTAAATTTTACTTGATCTACAAGTATGACAAAGATAGTGCTTTAATTTTTCAAGTCTCCATAAAATAGCTTACTACAAAAAATTTACTATGTAGTGCAAACTTTCATTTTGCGTTGTATGATACTATAATGGACTAAAATCATGTATGTATAGTTTCTTCTATATATCAATTTTTTGCTTTGTCTGGCGAACTATTTAAGGTGACTCTCCAGACATTAGTCACGCCTTACCAAGGGGTAGCCTCGTTAATATCCAAAGAGCAACATCGTTAATTCATTGATAGAGAAGCAAGAGAACATAATAGCATACCAAATAAGAGTTTGTCAAGGCTTGCATTGAGCACTAACTCCTATATAAGAAGCCTTTCTCTCTTTTCCAAATAGAAACCAATGAGCCTAACTAAATTCTTGTGCTGAAGTTTTGCCAATAACAAGACCTCATTTTTAAATTTCAGTTCACCCTGTCTTGAATCCTTTGACAATCTTTTTACTGCTATTTCTTGTCCATTTTGAGTCCTACCCTGAAGATCAAGCACAATCAACATAATATGAAAATATGAACTTTAAACTACCTTCACTAAATTTGACATTTCACAGAATGTGAAAATGTCAAATTTAGTGAAGTTGTAGAAACATATATATACATACTGCTTGTTACCTTGTAAACAGTACCAAATCCACCTAGTCCTAGCTTATTAGCATCAGAAAAGTCATCGGTCGCAACTCTTACAATGCCCAAGTCAAAGTACAAGGACTCTACGCCATTGATTTCATCGACAGCTTCACCAAATAAGAGAAGTTATCATGGTCACGTGCAGCCATCTCAAATATTTTTAACCATAAGTGGTTACAATTCCTCCCCCATCTTTAGGGCCAGGAAAAATACAGCTAAAAAGCTTTATACGTGACATGTCAAAAAATGAAAATCTAATTGTTCATGCCCGTGTGATTACATCAGCTCCTTACTAAACGCACTTGTTTTAATTTTGTTAGAAGCACGGTATGTGGGCTCCACAATTGCTAGAAGCACGGTAACGATTAAAATGGTGTTTTATATCATCCAAGAAAGGAAAATTTGCTTGTGAATGGTTTTGAGGTACACAGTAAACAATTTTTAATGCAATTGATCATCTTTCAATTTTTGCATTTAATTTGTAAAGTTAAATGAAGCCTAGTTTTCTTTGAGTCATAATTAGTGTCATACTTACTTTCAACACTAATATTCTGCTTTCGTTTCCTTAATGATAGAAGAAGGAAGATGACGACCACTATCAACATGGCAGAAGTTGTGGAAATTGCAATAATGATAATGGTCCGAGTTTTGTTGCTACTGCCTCCTCCTGATATAACATGAAATTTAAATGAAATGCCAAATTTATGAATTTCTCAACTACCTATTATACCTCACTGAAAAGATAATAGGTAACCACAACTGCTGCTCATTATTATCAATGATGTCCCCATGGACTAGCCCCTTTGCGGCTTTGATACAATTGCACATTGTCGTTATATGCATTTAAACGATAAAAAAAAGTCACTACAAATATTAAGAACCACGACCATATACTTTTAGTGGTAATCTTTTGTAATCAAAATTCTTACTGTAAAATGCTATACAACGGATAATTCTTATCTTATTCAAGTTCATCTGTCGTCTTGCCCTATATATATATATATATATATATATATATATATATATATATATATATATATATATATATATATATATATATATATATATATATATATATATATATATATATATATATATATATATATAACTGAAACCTTTACTTAAAATTGTGACACGTAAGATTTTTGGAACTCTATATTTGCGACAAGTAAGACTTTTTAAGAACCTTCTCTTTTTGACACGTAAACTTCAACTTTACATGTGATAGTCCCCTAACTTACTTGGTATCTTTATTTATAGTCCAACTCTTTTAAATTAGATATATAAAATTTAAAAATCCTATTTGTTTTGGTATACTTTTCTGTTTCTACTCTATTTAACTATTTACTATAATTTATTATTAAAAAATTCGTAGGTACAATTTATGCAATATTTTAAAACTTTATAAAATTAAGAAACTAATTATACACCTTTTAAAACTCTACCTAATAAATATAGTTATCCATTAGGCCTTAATTTTGATTATTAAAACCTCAAAAGTACTTTAAAATAACAATATAAAAATTCAAAAATATAAAATACGAAAATCATAACCTACTTAATAATTTTTTAGTATGACCATTGGCCCGACTTTTCTATTTAACTCTTTACTATAATTTATCATTAAAAATTCATAGGTATAATTTATGCAATATTTATAAACTTTATAAAACTAAGAAACTAATTATACACCTTCTAAAACTTTACATACTTCAAATTTACATGTAGTAATTTCCTAACTTAGTTGATCTCTTTATTTAGAGTCCAAGATTTAATTTAAGAATCCTATTTATTTTGGTATTCTTTTATTTTTCTACTCTATTTAATTGTTTACTTTAATTTATTATTAAAAATTTGTAGGTATAATTTATGCAATATTTTTAAACTTAATAAAACTAAGAAACTAATTATACATCTTCTAAAATTCTACCTAATCAATATACTTATATATTAGGCCTTAATTTTGGTTATTAAAATTTCTAAAGTACTTTAAAATAATAATATAAATTCTCAAAAATGTGAAATATGAAAATCATACCCTACTTACTAATTCTTTAGTACGATCATTGGTCTGACTTTTGTAAATATTATAAAATTAAAAAACCAAATCTACTTCTTTTAAAGCTCTACATAATCTAAAAAGGTTTCATTTTGGACTACTAACTTCTTAAAAATACTTAAAACAAATAAAATAAAATCTCACAAATATAAATAAAATCTTACAATTGTAAACAATGAAAATCATCATTTGCTTAAATTGCGACACATAGGATTTTTGGAACTTAAGCTTCAACTTCGCATGTAGTAGTCCCCTGACTTAGTTGGTCTCTTTATTTAGAGTCCAAGTATTTTAAATTAGATATATAAAATTCAAGAATCCTATTTATTTTGGTATTCTTTTCTTTTTCTACTCTATTTAACTCTTTATCATAATTTATTATTAAAAAAATTCGTAGCTATAATTTATGCAATATTTTTAAGCTTTATAAAACTAAGAAATCAATTATACACCTTCTAAAACTCTACCTAATCAATATACTTATACATTAGGCCTTAATTTTGATTATTAAAACTTTAAAATAATAATATAAAATATCAAAAATGTAAAATACGAAAATCTTACCCTACTTACTAATTCTTTAGTATGATCATTGTCCCGACTTTTGTAAATCCTATCAAATTAAAAAAACAAATATATTTCTTTTAAAGCTCTACACATTATCCAAAAAGGCTTCAATTTGGACTACTAACTTCTTTAAAACACTTAAAATAAATAAAATAAAATCTTACAAATATAAATAAAATCGCGTAAATATAAACAACGAAAATCATGTATGAAATTAATGATTAATCTTTACAAATTAAAAGGTAAGCTTTTCTTAGCGTATATATATATATATATTACCTCTTTTGGTTATGCAAAGCATCATCCTATTTGTTTTGGCGTTTTTTTTAAGAAATCTTATTTCTCCATAAGATTTATTGTAACTTTCATCTTTTGGCACCAATCATCTTAAAATCTAACATGTTACGCACAATATGAACAAAATATTCAGAACCAATATATTGGATCTTCAAGAAAAATTCAAATTAATTGAAGAATAATTTGTGACAAGATGTGAATAAGGTTATAGAATAAAAGAGACGAAAGGATAAATTGGTTATAAGAATCCTTTACCCTTCATAAACAACTACAAAAAGAAGCTTGGGTGGCCCAGCGTGGTAATGGTATAACTGTAATGTCGGTGCTAGATGTGAGAGTGTGAGGGTTGTAATATATGCAATTATGCGAGTGATAAGTCATGATAATTACGATAGTGATAATTGTTGTGGTAGAATTGGAGTGTTGGTAGGGAGATTTATAATAGTGTGACAACATGTGGTTGTAGCGGTATTGGCGTATAGTATACTGATGCTTGTGGTGGTGATTGTCATAACCAAATGGTGGTTGCAACAGGTGATGGTTGTTGTTAGAGTTGTTGTAGTGGTAGTACTATGATGTTTCGAGGTAATATTAATATACATTACAGTATTGATTGATAAGTAATTATCTAAATATGGATTGAACAATTGATAAACCGAAAAAAGCTGACGATAGAAACATGAAAGTGTACTGACGGGCAAAGTTATGGTTATGGTGAAAGTAACTGCATTTGTAGTGGTAATGATAATGCTAAGGTATTTGAAGGTAGTATTAGTGTAGTATTCGTGTACGGGTTACACCGAGAATCTTAACCGTACAAGCGATGAACTTAAATAAAACATAATGATTTTAGGTTAGTTCTACTAGCAACTCGAAGGTACATAAATTATATCGAGGACTAGAAACAGTAAATTTTTTTTCCCTAAAATGACTTTTATATATCTTCCAATTTTGATTTTGGTCCCACATTTTGATTCCTTAAAGTTTCATTAATTAGGCAAGACAATATTTTGTGGTTAACCACTTTCTAGCCCCGGGATACACTAATGTAATATTTTATTGGTATTTTCATTAAGCCGTGTTAGCAAAACTTTAATAAGTTATGTGTAGATAGAAACATTTTCAATGCTATTTTTTCTTTTTAGCATGCACAGGACAAAAAAGACATACAAAGAGTTTCTTACGAAGAAAGAAGGTGAGTGAATTTGACATTTATACTTATAGGAAGATTGAGGTCCATATATACCACTAGTAATTAAGTTATAACACTTTTTACTAGATTATTTAAACTCATAATAAACCGAGATTTAGGATACAAATAACTGACTTTTTTTTAATCATATTGGTTTCGGATATATCATTGATACATGCTAGCGATTATATCTACAATGCTCCAAATATTAAACTAAAAAGTTTTTAAAATTAGTTAAATAATTGTACGAGATTGTCGTCATATGTCATCGCGAAACGTTAATGAAAAGACATTCTAATAAGTCTAGATGGCTATTTTCTTTTAATTATAACGTTCACATCTTATTTATGAGTAAATACTGATCATATTAAATCATGCATTCTACCTTTGTTGCTATAATATACTTTTATAATGCTAATTTTCCAAAAGTTCTATTCAAAGGCAATATTCTACGTAGTAAATGTTTCGCCAGCAGTTCAAACAATAACAGTTATAGACAATCTATAAAAACACATTTTAAAACATATTTTGTGAAAGTTAGGAAAATTAACAGTTGTAAAGTATCTATAGAAATAAATATTAGACAATATTTGAGAAATTAGAGAATGCCTCGTGCGTTGTACGGATCCATTAGCTAGTTTATTTAATGATAAAAATGGGCCCTCCAAGTTACAATATAAGAACCCTCTTGATATTGTCGTATTCTTTTCTGCAAGAAATTCTTATTATCACCGGTCAAGATGTCAAAAACACGATAAAAACTCTAAACCTAGAGCCGTTCTAACGAGATTCACATTTTATAGAGTTACAAACAAAACTTAAAGGCCACAGCCATGTCTCTAAGAATCGTTTTCAATTATAACTAAACATTTGAGTGAAAACCAGCTTCACCTCTTAATAAAGCATATTAGGATCCAACAACATCACTTATCTATATTTACGAGTATTAAGTTATCAATGATAAATGGTCCATATTTTTTTCCCAAGGTTTCATTGCCATGAATGGTCCATATTGTAGCTGTAAGCCTAACCTCCTAATTAACAGCTCTAATGCTCTATTAACCTTGTTGAAACAGTGTAGACATGAAAGTAGACTAGCACGAAGAGTACCAGGGGTGTCGGTTGATAGCGGAGAAGGAGACTGCAGCGGCGGTGGAGCTGTCGGCGGCGACGGTGCATCAGTCGTAGCTTGCAAGAACTGGTACGTCTCAAATCTAAGAACACAGCTATACCTAATAGCAAGAGTAGAGATGTCAAACGGGCCGGGCTTGGGCCGCCCGGCCCGGGCCCATCGGGCTTGAAGCGAAAACCGGGCCGGCTGAGGAGAAATGCTAGGCCCGGTCCAGGCCCTGGCCCTAGGCCCAATTTCTAGGGCCGGGCTTGGGCCGGCCCGAGCCCTTTTTTTTAATTTTTTTTAAATTTTCTTGTTATTCAATTTTAAATTTCATCTTTAGGCATGTCCAATTTTCAAATTTTGACAAATCTAATTTTTATCATTTTATTTCATTATATGTAATATTCATATATATGTATGTATGTATAGATATATTTATTTGTCTCTCATTTTATTTTTTGCTATATGTTAAATCTTTTCTTACTCTTCTTGGTGATCTTTATTAATAAAATCTGAACACATAACAAGCCGTTATATTGCTGTTGGGGGGATAAAAGTGGAATTTTGGGGGAATATATCCGTTGGAGGAAAAGGGGGAGAGAAAGGGGGAAAAACAAAAAAATTCAAACAGGTGGGCCCGGAATCGGGCCGGAACCGGGCCAGGGCCGGGCCGGGCTTTTCCCCAGAATTTTTCGGCCTGGTCCAAGCCCAGGCCCTAAGCCCAATTCCTCCGGGCCAGCCCTGTTCATGAACGGGCCGGGCCGGGCCCGGGCCGCCCGGCCCGTTTGACATCTCTAAGCAAGAGCACCAACCTTCCCCCACTCGCATAGAGGACAACGTCATTCCTAGCCATATCCAAACACGACTTACAATTCAGCTCGGATATATCCGGCCTGCACTGTTCCAACCCATAAATCGTCACAAGGCTTGTGTATTTGGCCTCATCTGCCGCATACTTTTTGTACACCCCTTGCGACGGCTTGCTCACGTATATCGAACAATAGTTTTCCCAGCATGTCATTGAACTGGGCCTGATTCGTCGCGTTGTTCTCGTTACAACGGAATATAACCATACCTGTTAGAATGAAGAAAAGGTAATCATTTCTCTTCTGTATATCATATGTAGATTACACCTTATTTATATAAATCATACTATGTGTGAATGCTATAGCTATAGAGTAAGCTAGAGACAGGTGCCATGGCTGTAGAGTAAGCTAGAAAATGGCCATAGAGTCAGCTAGAGACTGAACACTTTGACTATAGTGAGATATTGTCTGAAGAACATATCTTTGAACAGTGTAGACCCTTTGCAGCGGGATAGGCTCGTTAACACAAAACTATCGCCGTCTTCATTCGGGGGACTCTGCTCGTAGTGCTCAGGCACGAGGACCCTTCGCAGCGGGATAAGCTCGTTACCACAAAGCTATCGCCGTCTTCATTCCAGGGGGCTTCGCTCGTAGTGCTCCGGCATGAGGACCCTTCACAGATGGATGAGCTCATTACCATAAAGCTATCGCCACCTTGGGTGACTTGCGTGACACTAGGCATTGAGCTGCAACCATGTCCACTCACGTTACTGGTGATCATAGGCGCCCCCAAGACGATGACCCACAGGTCACTCCGGGACGGGAGCAGGTCCTTTGGAGGGCATCGAGTCTAGTTCGCCTGGCAGTTGGTCACAGGGGCAGTTGGTCAGGTTCTCTACGCGTCCCTTGACGCACCCTGTGGGATTCAATAAGGGCTTGGACCGGTGGCTGGGGCAACAGGCTTACTCTGATCATGCTACAACGGTGTGGTCAGTCTTCTAACACAGGTAGAGCGACGCTGTGTGGGACAGGTAGCGCGAATTTGGGAACCACCAGTTCGACGGAGAACCTGCATTTTTGGACCCCCTGGTGACGTGTCACCCCCAAGGGATGACATGTGGCATTTTATGACATAAGCATACTATTTACTATAAATAATGGACTTTTGGACTCATTCTAGACAGAATTTTCTTATTTGACAAAAATCACTTTCTCACTCTAGAACTTAAGAGCTCTTGGATTCTAGAGAGAAATACATTTCTCTCGTGACTTTGGACATAACATCGACCGTGACATTGGACCCTGACTTGGACCTTAGCTTGGATTGTCGACTACCAGCCTTGTTCGTCTCTGCCTTATCTCCACAGCACTGCCACCCCTCATGACTTGTCTGGGAAGCCTTACTCTCTGCCCTCACTGTCTCTCACTTTGTACATCTTGCAGTTGACTCGGACTGCGTCCCTTGTGGCAACTCCGCGTAAGTACGAACTCATTTTCCTTGGCATCATTCTTCTTCTCGGTTTCAAATCTATATTTTCTATGATGGAAAGTTCCATATGCTTTTCCTCTTTGGTTGTACTTGTAACCGAGAAGATCGTTGGATTGAAGAGTTTTTATAACGTTGTTAGTCTATAAATTTGAAAGACATGAAAAGATTTTTTAACCGTTACTCGACAAAATGTTTATCTAGATATAATTTGAATGAGTCATATGATGAGTAATGACTAAAGATGCGTCAGTAAATTTGAATAGTTTAAATGTAAAATTAAATGTAGACTTGTTTGCGCAAAAAGTACGGAATTTGTACAAATTTTCTTGACTTAGGAGGCACAAGTTGTCTTATGGGAAAAAAAAATGACTGATAACGATATTGATCAAGACGTGAGTGGTCGAGGACAAGTCGGGCTGAATCCCACCGTTGACCATGATGACCTGACTTTTATTTTTTCCGTGTTCTTCCTTCTTTGTCTATGGTAAACGGATTTTTTTTTAGGTTGATTGCTGGTTAAGCAACATTCTTAGCCATTTGATTTTTATTTTCATCATCAAGTATCTTTTAATTGTTATTGTGTTTACTTTAGTCATTATTGTGAAGTTCAAATGTTAAAAGTAAAATTTAATATTAGTTTCTAATTTAGACTATAAGTTGGCTATCAGACTATTTTAAGGAATGAGCTAGTTCTTTTTTTTTTTATTTTTATTTTTTTGGGTCTGGAACCATGATCTAAGTTCAGTTGGTTACTTTTTTATGTTAACCTCTTTCGTGGAATCAGAAGTTATTCTAGGTGGAGGCCAAAAACCAAGTTTATTAAGCATTCGGGGGGCCACAAGAATAAAGTTGGGTGAATTTCATTACATACTTGATAAAAGTTATATATACAGAGTATTGAGAAAATCAAAAGCTAGATATAACATACTTAGAGTATCAATATTAATTCCTATGTTTGTTGTCCCAGAGTTGTTTTGGCATTATTAATCTTTTAAAGATTGAGGTTTTAGTGTACTAAGTCTTGCTTTGACACCGGTCTACTTAGGGTCGGGACCCTCTGTAATATCCCGAACTTCGGGAGACAGTAAAATAGTCATCCGTGACCCGAAAAAATAAACGGGCGTTAAATTTAAGTAATACTCGAGTATTAGTAGTGCATAGGAGCTTAAAAATATTTTGGGACAAAAATGTAATTTTCAAAATTTTGAGGGCATTTTCGTAATTTTGGAAAAACTTTGAGGGGCATTTGTGCAATTTTATAAAAGTAATTTAGGAACTTTTTTTTAATGTGCCACCTCCTACTGGCTTAATGACTAAGCTAGGAAAAAGAAAAAATATATATAATTTAAGAAGGGAAGGATAAGTCTAAAGGGAAAAAAACAAACGAAAACCAAAAGGGAAAACCTTTCCCTTTCGGGAAAGAAAGAGGAGCAGTGACTGAGCAGGGAAGAAACATAGAAGAGAAGGAAAACAGATCGAGAGGGGAAGAAAGAAAGGGAGCTCGGATAGAGCTAGAGAGAAATTGAGAGATTTTTTCTAAGGGTAATCCTTATCCCTCATGTGTATGAAATTTCATTATGTGTGTATGTGTGTGTGAGTTCAGGTGTGTGAAACTGTGCGTGTGTCACCGTGAGTGCTGAGTGTGTCTACGGTTATTGGGTGTGTGTGTTTATGTTGTGAGAATTTCGGGTGGGAAATTATGTGTATACGGGTGGTCATGTTAATAAGCTTTGAATTTGTCATGCTAATAAGCTTTGAATTTGTGTGTGTTAAGAAGATAATGAGTGAAATTTGTGAGTTTTTAGGGTGGTTGAAGAAGGTGTGTGTTCTTGAGGGTGGGTGTACGGGGGTGTGAGATTATGGGTATTGAGTGTATATAGGTGTGTTAGTGTGTGATTTATGGGAATATGAAAGTTTTGCAAGTGTTTGTATGTGTTTTAATGGTGGGTTTCAGTGAATTTCAAAGACCATCAGTGAGTTGTGTGTGTGTGTGTGTGTGTGTGTGTGTGTTTGAACAAGGAAGATGAAGTGTGTGTGTGCAAAAGGTGTAATACTATGTGTTATAATCTAAATAGTATGTGTAATTGTCACTAAAGATGGAAAAATAATTTAGGCATCTTTTATAAATGGTTAGGGCCAAAATTGGACAAAACACAAAAATGTAACCCCCAATATTTTCACAAGGCACACACACTGGAATTTTTTGGGAATTTTTGGAATCCTCGAAGGGCGCTAAATTAGGGTACCGATTAGGATAAATTCCGAATTTATTTAGCATAGCAAAACAAGCTATTTTGATCTGAAAATTTTAGTGAAATCTTATTTTACTGATAGGTATCATATTCTAAAATTTTGGATTATTCTAAGGCCGATAGGTATTTTTCGCGAAACTAACTTTTTAACGCTCGGTTTGGGCACCGGTTCGAAATTTTCTGGCAAAAATTTTCTAAAATACTTTTTAGTACAAAAATGATATCAAGATGCGTACAATAGCATTTTAAGATATTTTGAGATTTTTTTTGGAGCCAGAAACCCGCGGGTGTATTTTGGTAATTTGACGCCCTGATGGGGGTATTTTGGTAATTTTACCCATGGAGGGTATTTTTGAATAAATTTATATATGGTAAGGATTTTTGAGTGATGTTGCGTATAGAAAGATCATTTTTGGATGATTTAAGTGTAACGGGAGGTATTTTGGTAATTTGACCTAAGAAAAATATTTTTACGTAAATTGACATACAATAAGGTTATTTGGGTGATTCTACTTACGGGAAGACCATTTTGGTGAATTAAGTCTGATAGAGGCATTTTGATAATTTTACACCCCAGGGGTGTTTCGGTAATTTTACATACCTGGTGAGGGGGGTTCATTTTGGGAGTATGTGTGAGTCTGTATTAAGTTATAATTTTATATTGTAGGTTGTATTCTAATGATTCGATTCTTCCGTTTAGGTTAAAGTTAAAGACTTCTGGTTAGGATAATTTAGTTGCGGATCCAGGTAAGGGATTATATCTGAACCCTACGTAAGGACTATCGTCAAAACCCTTATTTCGATAACTCGTACTCGTAAGTACTCCTTTGATATACTTACGGCTAATGCCGAACTCTGAGTTATATATTGATATCAGCATGTTCTTGTCCAGAAAACTCCAATATTGAACCTGAATCGATTATTTAGAAATCTTTTGATGCTCGCCTGTTATTGTGTGCTGAGCAGATTTGACAATTGTCTGTATCCGTTCTTCCAGATTATTGTGCTTAAAACTCGATAATTATTCGTAATCGTTTTTGTTGTTTATCTGTGATTTTTCTTCTGAAAATTTCTGATTTCTTCTGAAAATTCCGAATATTGACTTGTGTCAGTATGATTATTGTTATTGGAATCTGAATTGATTTCGGTGATTGAGCTTATGTTAATGCTCATTGATATTGTTGATTTTTCTGTGTTGACCTGGGCTATCTGTTTTGTTCTGAGGCGGGCGTTATAAGGTTGGTCTGAATCCTGCATGGAATGCAGGCCAGTACCTAACTGGACTAGTAATTATTCTGGTACATAATGCATGTGTACACTTCTGTGCTTTGCCGGAATGGCATTGCAATCACCCATGATCAACGTTGATTTTTAATTTTCTCTGCTCTGTATATTGCCGTGACTATTCCGGAAATGTCTAAAAAGTATTATCTGAAATGATCTGTGCTTCTGTTGAAATTCTTTGGAAAAACCTTTAGTGTATTTTGGAAAGAACTGTCTCAGATGATCTGTGTACGTTTTGAAATCTTTTGAAAAACCATCATTGTATCTTGGAATTGACGACTTTAAAAAGGATCTTTTGTTGATTGTTTTGGGACCCGTTGTGATTGTATTTGGCGATTTTGGTATCTTATTATGATGAATTTTGATGTAGTTTGGAAATCATTGAGTTGGGACCATTTGGATTATTCTGGAAATCTCCGTCAGTTGGATTCTTGGAATCGTCTTGTAATTCTTTTGTTGGTCCTTGAGCGGTCTTACTGAGCTCTCAAAAGCTCACCCTTCATTTGATTCCTTTCTACAGGTTTTGATCATCAGTAGATTGCTCGGGAATGGGGTTTAGAGTCTGAGTGAGATTCCGATGAGCCCATCACCATTGTATAGTAAGACTTTTGGGCGGGTCGGTACTGATAATTTGTTCTTAGGAAATTTGAATTGCGAAGAACCTAAGCTGTAATAGTTTAAGCTAAGCATTATGATCCAGTATTTTGAGAAATTTGAGTTGCTGCTGAATTAGATGATTTGGAATGTGTGTTAGTGAACAGGTTTGACAGGTTTGATGTGATCTAGTAGGTTAACGACCCGAGAGTTCGGGGCGACGGAGCTCCAGATTTTTGGAGGCGTTACACCCTCAAAAATTTTGAAAACTTGAAACTAGAAAAATATAAACATGGTAGATAGGCTGGGGCTTTAGCTTTTTTTTTTCTTTAAGCTCACAAGTTAGTGAAATTAAATTGAACTTGCTTCGACTTTGGAAATTAAAAACTTTAAACACAGAGGATTGGCTTGGTGGTCAAGAAAGTTTAACCTCTTCTTTGAATTCCTAAATTTAAACACTGGCCAGCACCCACAGGAATACTATTTCCAACACCTGGAAGAAAAAAAAAACTTCTTTGAATGCACTAGGCCGATTAGTAGGGTGTGCCCTTAAGATTGTCCAGGGATGAACTTAGTTTTGCTTGACGCTAGACTAACCCGATGATACCCCCCTTACGTACTGTCCAACCAATTAAAAAAATAAAAATTCTATACAACATGTGGTTTATTTTTATTTTGTTTCACTTATCGACCGTAACTCTATATATTACTTAGTTCTTTTATTGGACTTAATAGAAGATATATTGTCAATACTTGGCCATCTCGGCCTTTGTACATCATCATAGTCTTACACAATATCCCATATTTTTACATGTTGTAGTTTGCAATTCATAGCCATAGACATGAATATAAACATAAGGAGCAACTTTAAATTCTCTGTATAGCCTTCTTGAGATCTATCTGCTAGTGTGTTTGATGGGAACCGGTTTATAGATTTTTGTCTTTAAATCACACGTAAATTTTTCTAAAAATTTGGCTTATGCTAGTTTCATTTCTTGCTCGACGAATCCATTAATACGGATAGATACGCACTAACTTTTTTCTCCCTACAGCTTTTTTATTACAAAAAGTACATTCATGTCCCACACCAGATAAAACTTCGCAAACACCTTCATGACCCACACCAAACAAAGATTGAAGCCACACAAACTAAGGGTACAGGAATATCACATCCACCACTTGCTCCCTATTATCCATCCAGATTCTCCAAGTGTTACCTCAGTCCTTCCAGACTTGCCATTAAAGTAAAAAAAAAAGTGCTTCTAGGCTTTGATTGCAGCCCAAAGTTATCATACTGACTCAATAGACTATAAATACCAAAAAAAAAAAAAAACCAAAATCCAAAATTACTTGGACTTATAGTTTCACAGGCTTGGAAGTTTAGAAAGAAGGTTAAGGCCCAGCCCATTCACCATGTTTATTTCCTCAAGTTTTGGGTTTTCATAATATAGGGCGTATGGGCCTAGCCAGCCCCACTTCAATCTTTTTTAAATTTTCTCACTAGTAATTTAGAATAATTTTAATCGGTAAAAAGGAGTTCTTTTACGTAGCTTGTCGACACCACTCCTTGCGCAAAGCTTACTAGCTTAGCCCTCTACATAACTTTGGGAAGCAAAACCATTTGAATAAAAAATTCAGCCGGATTGAATCATGTGTTTCATTTATGATTAAATTTGATTTTTATTATTACATTCTGGTTGTATTCATCTTTTCTTATTTCACTGAAACTAAAGAAACACCATCATAGAAAAAAAATGCCAAGCGGCTAGAGTTGACAATAAGCATGATATGCATGTCTTCTCGACAACAGTTCGATACCATAATCGTATCAGTTTTGTCATCGTAACGATTGCACAATCCGAATATCTATGCTATGATTTAGAATGTTGTCAAATATTGATACTTCGTCTTATTTTTTTCGCAAATTCTCAATAATTCTGAAAAATATGTGTACAATTAACTAATTGTGGTCACTATATATGTACTTTAACAATGCGCTTTTGTTACCCCATGATCCAACATCCTTAATCCGCCGCTTGTAAATGTTGTCCAACCATCTATTGGGCACTGTTTGAAAACTATTTAGTTTTTAGTTTTTTCTCCATTTTTGTAAACTAGAGAAGAAAAAAAACGTGTTTGACACAGTTTTTATTTTTTTTTCTTCAGTTCTGAAAATCAATTTTTAGAACATGACTGTTTTTGAAAACTCTCATTTTGAAGAATTGGGTTTCCAGTTTTGGTTTTATTTTGAGACCACCTCCCCCTACCATGACAGCCACCGGCCGCCCCGCAGCCACTGCCACGTACTTCCACCGCCACCGTCACCACAACCAAAGAAAAAAATAAAAATAACAATTGGGTAATCAAACACCCAAAAATAAAAATAGGATAATCAAACACTCATTTGTTTTTGTAAAAAAAGAAAAACTAAACTGATTTTAATTTTTGTTTTTTTATAATAGAAAATCAAAACAGTAAGTGATTTCAAACGCTACCTAAATAAGGGAGATTGTTGCGCCCTAAATGTAGTAGCATGGAAGCAGGCAGCTAAAGTAGTATGAAGTGATTTAGGTGCTTATAAATCACGTTAATGTCCCACACTGCATAGAGTGGTAGAAGTTTAAGACTTCATTATTCATGTCAAAGATCCTAAGAGTTGCTACTTGGCTAACCCTTTTCAAGAGACGATTTTATACTGCATAGCTCTCTATCTTAAGAGTTTTATTTGGATGAAGAACTTTAAATACCAAGAAGTTTGGGATACCTTCATATTAAGATTCTTGTATCTTAAACAATCAAAATTTACAAAGTTATAAGATAAACAAATTACAAATGGATGCGTGAAACACAAGATGGATTGAATCGTGGAAAGGTAGACTCCAGTGAATTTGACAGAAAATTAGTTTAGAGTTATTATTTTAACCAAGAATTTCGGCCCTCCAAATCCCTCTTTCACATCCTTCTAGAATTTCACTTATCAAATAGTGAATTTCATTCAAGTTACTTTCAAATTTTCATCCAAAGTGAAATCTCCACTTGAAATACATTAACCAGACACATTCTGAGTGTGTTTGGATGGAGTATTTCACTTTGGATTTAAAAGTTCTGATTCATTCTAAATCCCCTAATTTCGAAATCCCTGGATGTAGAAGTTCTAGATCATTCTTTGGGATACACTCTTATGTTATGGGCATTTTTCTCAGTGTGTTTCTTCTTTGCACCGTTAACATAAAGTAAGATGAAAGATGTTAATTCTAACCCCTTATATATGTTATGTTACATCACCTTAATTATTAAAAAGATTATAATTGTTACAAACATGTATTTTTAGCAAAAAAAAAAGGGATGAAAAATTTATCAAAGGGTGAAAATAACACTTTCAAATATGAAACACAAGTTTATACTACATCTCCTGGAAGCTACATATAAAAACGGGGAAAAAAATCAACTTAACTTGGTTTGCATAAACTAACATAAACAACGTAATAAAGGATATTATAATACAGTAAGAGCAAACAAATGCAGACAAGGCCTCATTTTTGTAAACTAATTCTGGAAAAAGATAGAAAAATTGAAGTGGTGGAGATTAAAATTACAGTTACAAATAAGAGAAAATTTTGGGAGCCCACAGCCCATAAAACAAGGAATACTAGAATCACTTCCCGTTTTGATTTCCCAGTTTCTAAAAAAATCAACACCACTTTAGTTTTTATTTTCTACAAAAAAATAAACGGGTGTTTGATTACCCAATTTTTATTTTAAGTTTTTTCTTTAGTGGAGATGAGGATGGCGGTAGCAGTGGCCGGCTGGTGGCGGGGTTGCTGACGGGTAGCAAGTGGTGGTGGCCGGCGGACAGTGACGGTTGGGTTTTGGGGGGGGGGGGGGGGGGGTGTTTCAAAACAAAAATCAAAACTGGAAACCAGGAGCTCTGTTTGAAAACGTTTTCGTTTTCAGTGTTTTCTCTAGTTTTGTAAACTAGAAGAAAAGAAATGCATTTGGTTCAGTTTTTTTTTTCCCCAGTTTTTAAAACAGAGCGGTTTTTGAAAACTCCCATTTAGGAGTTTTGGATTTTCAGTTTTGATTTTTATTTTGAGACCACCACCACCACCCTGATCCCACCGCCCGCCCACCACTTGCCGCCGGCCACCTGCATCCACTGTTGGAGGGCCACAGCCTGCCAACGCCACCGCAAACCACCACCAATGAAAAAACTCAAAATAAAAACTGGATAATCAAACAGCCATTTGTTTTTGTAAGAAATAAAAACTAAACTCGTTTTTGTTTTTGTTTTTTTGGAAACAGAAAATCAAAACTGAAAGTGATTTCAAACGTTACCTTCAAAAGGAGAGTTTTCAAAAACAACTGTCTTAAAAACTAATTTTCAAAACTGAAGCAAAAAAAAAAGTGTCAAACGAGTTTTTTTCTACAGTTTACAAAACTATAAAAAAGTAAAATAAAATAAGAAACAGAATAGATTTCAAATGCTAACTTTATTTGAAGCCTCGGCAAAAAACTAGTTGGACTAGTTTCTTGCAGACAAAATTCTATCTCCTCTATTAAATAGGATGTCGTGATTATTGAGTGAGTGAAACACGTAGAGCCTGGTGTATCATCTTGTAAACTTGTTTTGTATATCAGAATTTTGTTCTTATCGTTAAATCAATTAGTTGGCAACACAGAGATGCATGCACCAACGTATTCTTCATTTCGTGTCTCGCTTGGCACCTTATCTGCATGTTATTGAACACTCGATGGCCCTTTCTTTACTTCAAGAGTCAAATGGGAATGGGAAGACAACGGAAATTCTATAAAATGGGATAAGTTGTGCTTGCTGCTGACAAAGGCTAATACTTTGTTGATAGCAGTTCGCGACTATCTAGAGAGATGAAGAGTCTACTTCAGTCCATTCACTGAATGCCCTGAATGAGTTGGATATGCCAGCTCTTATTGATGTCCCTTCACTAGACTGATGGATATGGTTTTGAACCAGATGGATAAAGGACTATGGTATTCTAGATTCTATCTCCTCGAAGAGCCCTCGATTGAAGTGCACCACTAGATTCCTTCGGTGTAATTTGGATTGGTAGTCCCTGATTGAAGACTGGCAATGGCTCTCGGCTGAAAGAATCATCTTTGCAAGAGAGCTTCCATGTGAATCTGGTCACCAAGTAGTGCACCATAGCCAGTGTCTCTATTTTTACAAATTCGTAACCGGGACATATCCTCGGGCCACCTCCAAATGCCACAAAGCTGTAAGGAGGGGCTGGTACTTGTTGCTCAAAGCGCTTAGGGTCGAACTTGGATGGATTTGGGAAGATGGTTTCGTCCATTTGTGTCATGCTAAATGCCCAAACTACCTGCACATCAGAGAGTTCATGTAAGTACCTTTTTGTATCTTCCTTTTTTTCCCCTTCTGTTCCTTCATTTTGCCATGCAGTACGAAAAATCTGACTTTAACTAGTACAAAAATGCGTGTTGTGGAGGTTTATATACTCTCTTACTTGCCATCCTTTTGGAATTATGTATCCTCCATACTCAATATCAGTTAGGGCCCTTCTGAAGGAACAAAACACAGGAGGGGTCATTCTTAGAGTCTCCGAAGCTACTCTCCATGTGTGCTTCATCTTGATAAGGTCATCCCATGTGAGAGGCTCCCCAGCAGCCTTGCTCCCAGCAATTTCCTCTTGTTCTGCAATCTCAATCCACTTGAGCAGTCAATCCTTTTTTCCCAATATAATTTGCAGGTATTCAACAAAGGGGTGGGTGTGAGGGGTGGAACTTTACCTTGTGAAACGGCCTCATAAACAGATGGGTCGTTAGCAAAAAGCCTGACCATGACAGTAAGGAGGATGGAGGTTGTATCATGTCCTGCAATCATGACAATTTTGGCATTGTCCAGAATCTCCTCATCGGAGAGTACACTCGAATTGTCTTCATCGCGCATGCTTAGCAAGCAAGTAATGAGATCTTGATGAGGGGAAGCGCCTTGTTGTTCAAACGCGGCCCTTTTCTCACGTATAAGATCCATAACTATAGCTTTGATTTTTGCATTCGCCTGAAGACTGCGGTTGAATTGTGTGAAAGGCAAATTCACTGGTATCGCTAATACTCCTGCAATCAATTCTTGAAAGAGCCCTACAAGAAGATCTCTTCTTTCTCCTCGTTCTATCCCAAATATCAGTGAGCAAATAATGTTGAAGGTTAGCGTTTTCATTAACGGCCCCACCTATGTCATAGCCATAAACTCTCGGCTTGTCAATGAGAAGAAGATTCACACACAAACTTGGCAAGAAAATTTTAACAATTTGCTTCGTTTTCTCAACTGCAAATGGGTGTTTTGACCAAACAGAAACTTTCACATCTATAATTGCATGAATTCGGAACGTTTAAATGACAAGAATGTGTATTACGTTGGCAATACAACATGGTATCAAATCTCTGATTTCTCGATGTCTTGGATTAGATTCTTCCCACTTTTGGTGGTCGTGCATATCGATTTTTTTCTTTCATGTACAATTAATGGCTTGCACCTGAGGTTAGTATTAAGTATGATAATATTGTTGAGACCGTCGTCTAACAACTTATGGTAATGCATGAAACATCATGATTGGTATAGAAACATGTTTTTATGCATACATAATGTTGCCTTATATAGTTTGATCTGGGTTAGTTCATGCGAACATTGGGTGGACTATGTGAGGGTGTCGCCTTGAAATTGATTTTGTGCAACATAGAGCTGTGACATACCTTGACCTCCTGTTTGCCATGCCAATGCATATCAAGGTGGTGCCTAATTTCCTCATCTAACTTCCCAACATACTGCTTCAACACTTCAGGCTTCAAAAATGATACGAGTGCAGCTCTTATCCGCTTGTGATCTTCGCCACTCAACTCTATGATACTTCTCTCACCCATGAGCCTGCTGATTGATTTTGGTTGGTTGTTTGCAAGCTTGTTGCCGTCGCAGGTGTAAATAAACTTATTCGCAGCCTGTCCGTGGAGAAAAATCGATGGCGTACCAAACAGGCTGAGCTTTGAAATCGGGCCGTACTTCCTTATTCGATCTTGGAACCATTCGTCTCCCGTGTTGGCTTTCATGGCTTTTAAAAGGCTAAGACTCTGGCCTATTACGGGTAACCCCATAGAACCTGGTGGCAACCTCTTCGTAGCTAGCCTAGCTCGAAGAAGGAATACAGGAAAAAGCAGCAGCAGCACCAGAAAAGTCCAATACATTACAAACTCCATCGCTGGAGACAGGGAGAGAGAGAAGGAGATTTGTTTGAAGAGAAATGGAAGTTAGACAAGCTGGTGAGCTCTTCTTATAGAAGGGCTTCAGATTGGTGAGTTTTTAACTATTTCTTGCTGTCCTTGTGGTCACATTGGCATCCGTACTTCTGTTTCTTTCTTTAAGTTTATGATGCTGACATATGTTCTTTCTCTATTTCTGCTAGCTAAATAAGAAGTGCATATCCTCTGTGTGCTCACAGAAAGCAGTGAGATATTCTTGGTATTGAGCTTTAGCAGTTAGCATTGAGGTTTCAGATCTATCGGAAATGTCCACATTGAATTGTACCATGATGGAAATTTCAGTATCATTTTTTCCTATTAAAAAGGAGTTTTTTCTCTAATTAATACTGTTTTAAAACTTAATTACCAATATACTCCATTTTGAAACTTATTTACTCGCATACTACACTTTTGAAAATTACTGTTTAAATTACGATTTTAAAGTAGAACAAACAGTGATTTCTACTTTATTTCTACTTCAAGGTAGAAATGAAACAGTGATTTCTAACTTAAAATCGTGATTTCAAACAACGATTTTAAAAAATGTGGTATGCGGGTAAATAAGTTTAAAAAATGAGTAAATTGATAATTAAGTTTTAAACATGTATTAATTAGAGAAAAAAACTAATTAAAAAGTCAGCATCACTTTATCAATGTATTATTACCTATATATCTGACAAAATGTTTATTACGTAATTGATATCGGGACTGAACAACATATCACTTAGTAGCAGTACTAGTCAAATAAAACTAGGGCCAAAACATTAACATACTTGCATACTTGCACTCAGAACATGCAATTGGGAACAGTTTTCTTGACCTTAGGAATCACGCGTTGGAAATATGTGTTGGAAAAAACGTAACCTGCATTGAAGTGAAAAATGGTTCATGTTCACAGCCTTGGTTCATTATTTTGACCAAGTCTGCCGGTGTCCGCATCATCCTGGTACAACTTTGAGACTTTTCCATGCCGTCATTCGACAATTAGTTTTCTTGACCTTAGGAATCACATGTTGGAAATATGTGTTGAAAAAAACGTAACCTGCATTAAAGTGAAAAATAGATTTGGATCCCCTGCTGTAACTCATGGTTACAGCAGGGTGCTGTAGAAATGGGTACAGCACCCTGCTGTGACCATGAATTACAGTAGGGGATTCAAAAGGGGATCCGTGGAAAATGGTTCATGTTCACAGCCTTGGTCATTGTTTTGACCAAGTCTGCCGGTGTCTGCATCATCCTGGTACAACTTTGTGACTTTTCTATGCTTTCATGCTACTATTAGTTTTGATTTGTGCGTTATATACGAGAACAACAATTATAAAATATTTATTAAAAGATTGCGTATTTTTATGTGTAATAATAGTTATAAAATTGATAGTGATAATAAGATAATTAAAATTTTATTTTTACTTTTTTAAAGGAGTTCTCTAACCAATTTTTATCGCTAGAAATGAATATGAGTAATAATTGTTCAGTTTTAGTGACAAATAAAGATAAAAAATAATGTACGAAATAATAGAAAGTCTCTCATAACTAACAACAATTACAGTGATAATACTAACAATAATAGCCTGGTTTTGGTGTTGAAGTTCCATTGCATTATCAGGCACCAAAAGAGAATGGGGATAGGGACAGTTTGATCACTGGATATGCACAAATTTCTCACCCAAGTTTACAACACAGTTGATGATTACCTCAAGTTCACAGACGCGTCAATTGCAACATGCTCCTTTAACAATGAAAGGTATGCATCAAGTCATAACTCAAAACATAATTATGACGTTTGACATCACTATGCATCTTGTTATGATGCCAAACCTTTCTATGGACAACTCAAATGTAGGGATTAGTGGGACGTCAGAGTGTGAATTTTGCACATGTAATATTTTGCATGACAAACTTGTTTGCAACTCTGTGAAGTAAACAGGCTATTAATCGTATTTTTCTTTCTGTTGCCTGTTGCACTTAGTATCCATAGAGATGCAACGTGTTTGCCATTTTCGGTAGTTTTAATTTATAATCCCAGCACGACAGTGAATTAGCAAGTATCATTTAGGCGAAAGAGGAGCATAAAATGCAAGGGTTGAGGTTACACCCGACGTTTGGAACAGAATGTATGTATTTATGGTGATGTAAGTAGCATTACAAATTATACGGTATATCTAACAATTCCTTACTATTTCCTGACCTTAAAATTTTTTGGTTAGAAGGGAAAGAACGAAGGGAGGGAAGAAAGGGTCAGGAGAAAGAAAAGAGTCTGCAAAAGGGGGGAAAAGAAGAAGAAGAAGAAGAAGAAAAACTCTAAAGAGAAAGAAGGGTTTTATTCAAGAAAGGGAGAATAGTTTGGGGATGAAAAAGTCAAAAAATAAGGTGTTAGGAAATCTCCAAACGGAGTCAGGGTCCCCGTCAAATTTGTGTAGTTCCGTGAAATGAGGGTACAAACCTCAAGGAGTGGAGTGTAATTAAAAAAATAAGAGTGACCGTGTATAGTTTAAGACAAACTTCAGAAGTACCGTGTATAATTTACCCAAAAATATTCTAAGTTCTTTTATACTTATCAAAGCCTCTGTAACTTATTGCTCATAATATTCACTTAATTTTGATTTACTTTATACCTGAAAATTTTGATCATATTATTTCATCTATATGATGTATTGCTTTAGACAATTGTGTTAAGCACACGCACAGATAAAAATAGCTTATTTTTTTAACCTGAAGACGTTATTATTTAACAAACAACTAATTCTTACATAAGAATTTGCCAATGAGATCGTTGAAAAGAAGAGATAATGTTAGAGGAGATAATTCAATTGAATAAGCTATTTATTTTATTTAAAAATTAACATAATTCAAACTCTATAGCACAAACAGTTTATCCTAAAATGCTTTTAGTAAAAAAATATATTTATGTTTTGTTAGTTAACCAATGAATGAATATTGTAGATGTACCATATATATTATTGATAAAAAAGTTGAGACGGTACGTACCGTCTTATGAAAAAAAAAAAGGTATGCACTCCGGTAATACGGTACGGTATTCATAACTATGATCATGTCAAAAGAGTACATTGCAGCATTGAGAACTCTCAGATACATAATCGACACTCGAAAACCACAATAACGAGTTACGAAATCCGTCGACTTTCTAGAAGGGAATTCAAGATTTTGCTTGCCGCAAGACAAAGATGACAAGCCGTAGCTCTATTAACATCCCGAAGCCAGTA